>OVBL01000464.1:0-263849 GCA_900406555.1 Pseudoturritis turrita | reverse complement strand
GCGGCGGTGTTCGAGTCGTGTTCACCCTCTGGGTTATCCTCCAGGTGGATCACTGGATTCGTCCCGCCCATAGTCTGCGTGTTTGCCTCCTGTGGTGTTGCGTTCAGCTCTGCGGTCGTGATTGGTTGGTTTGGAGGGAGCAATCCGCTCTGGTTCTCGTCGTATGGTAGGGTGTTAAGAAATCGAGGGCGGTTGGGTTGAGACGTCGAAGAGGGCGCCTCATTAGGTCAACTCCTGAGCCTCTACCACGGGCTTGGCTTGCCGTCGCAAGGACTTCGAGTTTATCGATCATCGATGTGTTTAGCTTATCCTGCTCCTCCGCCTTCTTGAGCAGCGTTTCCAGCATCGTCTTGATCTGTGATAGGGCCTCTGGGCTCGTCTCCACGACTGCAGGCGTTGGTGTATCTGTTGCTCCAGATCCATCGATCCCTGTGTCCTGCGGGTCGTCGGTTCGTCCGTCGCTAGTCATCTTCTTCCAATCGTTCGTGTGGTGGTTCCTTGGAGTAAGAAAATTTCAAAACCCCCTCCTTCTAGCGCCAAATTGTGGGAGTCGAAATCAACACAATTAGAATTTGTCGGAGGTTTGTTAAGGGGGATGAAATTTCTGCGGATGAACCACGAACGGAGAGATCCAAAGATGGTTTTTATTAAGCTGTTAAGAAAGCTTTTGCGTACAAGAGTTTGAGAGCAAAAAAAGTCTAGGGTTTTCTTTGCTAAGTAAAATTGCGGATCCCTTTATCAAGAGATGTACATCGATATATATACTAGTTTGAGTCGTTCAGGTCAATCCTAAAGGGATTAGGAAAACTTCCCAATCCTTCGGGATTTCTGTTCTCGTGAGTCGGTTTGACTTCGTGGGCTTTTGTCCCAGCGCGGGCCGGAGATGGGCTTGTCGTCCTTGCATAGAAATGACTTCGGCCGCGTCGTCTTCCAGCTCCGTATAAAAATGACTTCGGCCGCGTTGTCTTCAGGTTTTGTATAGAATCGACTTCGGCCAGACAGTTTCGTATCACTTCGGCCAGACAGCTTCGTATGACTTCGGCCAGACAGTTTCGTATGACTTCGGCCGGAGAGTTTCGTACGATTTTAACTTCGGCCAAGCAGTCTCGTATGATTCTGACTTCGGCCAAGCAGTCTCGTATGATTTTGACTTCGGCCAAGCAGTTTCGTATAAAAATGACTTCGGCCGAAACGAGCTCGTATCGTGCCTAAGTGGATTCGTATCATAGTCGAAGCGAGCTCGTTGGCCGAAGTGGAGCATGGCCGAAGTGGAGCTTGGCCGAAGAGGATCGTGGCCGAAGTGGATCGCGGCCAAAGTGGATCGTGGCTGAAGCGGAGCTGTCGAAGCGAAGCTGCCGACGTGGGCTGCCGAAGTGAGCTGCCGAAGTGAGCTGCCGAAATGAAGCTGCCGAAGTGAGGCTGCCGAAGTGGGCTGCCGAAGTGAGGCTGCCGAAGTGGGCTGCCGAAGTCAGGCTGCCGAAGTGGGCTGCCGAAGTGAGGCTGCCGAAGTGGGCTGCCGAAGTGAAGCTGCCGAAGTGAGCTGCCGAAATGAAGCTGCCGAAGTGAGGCTGCCGAAGCGAAGCTGCCGAAGTGAGCTGCCGAAGTCACTAGGCTGCCGAAGTGAGCTGCCGAAGTCAGGCTGCCGAAGTGAGCTGCCGAAGTCACTAGGCTGCCGAAGTGAGCTGCCGAAGTCAGGCTGCCGAAGTGGGCTGCCGAAGTGAGCTGCCGAAGTGAGGCTGCCGAAGTGGGCTGCCGAAGTGACTAGGCTGCCGAAGTGAGCTGCCGAAGTCAGGCTGCCGAAGTGGGTTGCCGAAGTCAGGCTGCCGAAGTGGGCTGCCGAAGTGGGTTGCCGAAGTCAGGCTGCCGAAGTGGGCTGCCGAAGTGAGCTGCCGAAGTGAGGCTGCCGAAGTGGGCTGCCGAAGTGACTAGGCTGCCGAAGTGAGCTGCCGAAGTGGCTGCCGAAATGACTAGGCTGCCGAAGTCAGGCTGCCGAAGCGAAGCTGCCGAAGTGGGCTGTCGAAGTGGGCTGCCGAAGTGACTAGGCTGCCGAAGTGAGCTGCCGAAGTCAGGCTGCCGAAGTGGGCTGCCGAAGTGACTAGGCTGCCGAAGTCAGGCTGCCGAAGCGAAGCTGCCGAAGTGAGCTACCGAAGTCACTAGGCTGCCGAAGTCAGGCTGCCGAAGCGAAGCTGCCGAAGTGAGCTGCCGAAGTCACTAGGCTGCCGAAGTGAGCTGCCGAAGTCAGGCTGCCGAAGTGGGCTGCCGAAGTGACTAGGCTGCCGAAGTGAGCTGCCGAAGTCAGGCTGCCGAAGTGGGCTGCCGAAGTGACTAGGCTGCCGAAGTGACTAGGCTGCCGAAGTGAGCTGCCAAAGTCAGGCTGCCGAAGTGGGCTGCCGAAGTGAGCTAGGCTGCCGAAGTGGGCTGCCGAAGTGGGCTGCCGAAGTGACTAGGCTGCCGAAGTAAGCTGCCGAAGTCAGGTTGCCGAAGTGGGCTGCCGAAGTGACTAGGCTGCCGAAGTGAGCTGCCGAAATCAGGCTGCCGAAGTGGGCTGCCGAAGTGATGCTTCCTTCAAGGCTTGCCTAAGTGAAGACAAGGCTCTTGCCGATACGAGCCAAAGCTTGCCTAAGTGGAGACAAAGCTTGCCTAAGTGAAGACAAGGCTTGCCTAAGCGGAGACAAGGCTTGCCTAAGTCTCTCCTTTCTTTGCCGAAATCTCCCTGCCGAAGTGAGCTAAAGCTTGCCTAAGTGGAGACAAAGCTTGCCTAAGTGAAGACAAAACTTGCCTAAGTGGAGACAAAGCTTGCCTAAGTGAAGACAAGGCTTGCCTAAGTCTCTCTTTTCTTTGCCGAAGTCTCCCTGCCGAAGTGAGCTAGGCTTGCCGAAGTCTCCCTTGCCGAAGTGAGCTAGGTTTGCCGAAGTTTCCTTTGCCGAAGTGACTGGGCTTGCCGAAGTCTCCCTTGCCGAAGTGAGCTAGGCTTGCCGAAGTCCCCCTTACCGAAGTCTTCTTTGTCGAAGTCTCTCTGCCGAAGTGAAGCTTCCTCGGCCGGAAATGGAGCTGCTTTAGCCAGAATGGCCTATCTTGTGCTTAAGTGGACTCGTACAGAAACGACTTAGGCACAATTTCGGCCTTCTCCGATTCTTCGTATTTTCATACTTAGCCATTTTCCCATTGATCACAGCTGGGCGGGTTTTGACCCCAACAGTGGTCTACAGTAGGGACAAGCACAAAATCCCATGGATAACATGGAGTAAAATAACTAATTCAAAGGCTGACAGAGGGTTAGGAACCAAAGACATAAAGAGATTTCAATGTCGCTCTATTGGCTAAATAGAGTTTGAGATTACTGCAATCACCTCAATCACTTTTAACAAAGGTTTACAAAGCAAAGTATTACTCAAAAACAACTTTGTTAGATGCAAAGAAAGGAAGTCGATCAAGTTATGCATGGAGAAGTATTTTCCAAGGTAATCAATTAATCTCACAGAGCTAATGTTGAGAAGGCTTGGTTTTCAGATCAATGGATCATGGCTTGTATCACCTCTGTGACATATTCAGTCCTCATCAATGGAATACCAACTAGAGAGATCTAACAAAATAGGGGAATGCGCCATGGTGATCCAATATCTCCCTATCTTTACTTAATTTGTACGGAAGGGTTCTCACATTTAATACAAAAAGAGATTCAGCATAAAAATATTCATGGTTTTAAAGCAAGTAGAAATGGACCACCAATATCTTATTTATTCTTTGCCGATGACTCTTTAATCTTTTGCCGTGCAACATTACAAGATTGCAAAGCATTGATGGAAACCCTAAGAGTTTGTAGAAATGTAACAGGCCAAAATGTTAATTTTCAAAAATCGGCTATCACCTTCAGCAAGGAAACTAGTGCAGATTCTAGGAATGGAATTTCAATCTTAAAGGAATTTCTAGAACATGAGGTTTTTGGAGATACTTGGGATTGCCTGAAATAGTTGGGAAAAATAAATATAATACCTTTTTTTACATAAAGCAAAGAGTGGTACAAAAGTTAGAAAGTTGGTACTCAAAGCTGTTATCCCTTGCAGACAAAGAAGCGATGATAAAAGCAGTAGTTACAGCTCTACCCACTTATTGCATGTCATGCTTCCTACTTCCAGTGAAGATCATCAACCAAATTACAAGTGCAATCAAGCGGTTTTGGTGGTCTACAAGTAGGGACAAGCACAAAATCCCATGGATAACATGGAGTAAAATAACTAATTCAAAGGCTGACAGAGGGTTAGGAATCAAAGACATAAAGAGATTTCAATGTCGCTCTATTAGCTAAATAGAGTTTGAGATTACTGCCATCACCTCAATCACTTTTAACAAAGGTCTACAAAGCAAAGTTTTACTAAAAAAGAACATTGTTAGATGCAAAGAAAGGAAGTCGATCAAGTTATGCATGGAGAACTATTTTCCAAGGTAATCAATTAATCTCACAGAGCTCATGTTGAGAAGGCTTGGTTTTGCAGATCAATGGTGCAGGTGGATCATGGCTTGTATCACCTATGTGACATATTCAGTCCTCATCAATGGAATACGAACTAGAGATTTCAAACAAAGTAGGGGATTACGCCATGGTGATCCAATATCTCCCTATCTTTACTTAATTTGTACGGAAGGGCTCTCACATTTAATACAAAAAGAGATTCAGCAAAAGAATATTCATGGTTTTAAAGCAAGTAGAAATGGACCACCAATATCTTATTTATTCTTTGCTGATGACTTTTTAATCTTTTGCCATGCAACATTACAAGATTGAAAAGCATTGATGGAAACTCTAAGAGTCTGTGGAAATGTAACAGGCCAAAATGTTAATCTTCAAAAATTGGCTATCAGCTTCAGCAAGGGAACTAGTGCAGATTCTAGAAATGGAATTTCAATCTTACAGAAATTTCTAAAACATGAGGTTTTGGGACATACTTGGGATTGCCTGAAATAGTTGGGAAAAATAAATATAATACCTTTTCTTACATAAAGCAAAGAGTGGTAGGAAAGTTGGTACTCAAAGCTGTTATCCCATGTAAGTAAAGAAGTGATGATAAAAGCAGTAGCTATAGCTCTACCCACTTATTGCATGTCACGCTTCCTACTTCCAGTGAAGATCATCAACCAAATTACAAGCACAATCAAGCAGTTTTGGTGGTCTACAAGTAGGGACAAGCACAAAATCCCAAGGATAACATGGAGTAAAATAACTAATTCAAAGGCTGATAGAGGGTTAGGAATTAGAGACATAAGAGATTTCAATGTCGCTCTACTAGCTAAATAGAGTTTGAGATTACTGCAATCACCTCAATCACTTCTAACAAAGGTCTACAAAGCAAAGTATTACTCAAAAACAACTTTGTTAGATGCAAAGAAAGGAAGTCGATCAAGTTATGCATGGAGAAGTATTTTCCAAGGTAATCAATTAATCTCACAGAGCTAATGTTGAGAAGGCTTGGTTTGGCAGATCAATAGTGCAAGTCGATCATGGCTTGTATCACCTCTGTGACATATTCAGTCCTCATCAATGGAATAACAACTAGAGAGATCAAACAAAGTAGGGGAATACGCCATGGTGATCCAATATCTCCCTATCTTTACTTAATTTGTACAGAAGGGCTCTCACATTTAATACAAAAAGAGATTCAGCAAAAGAATATTCATGGTTTTAAAGCAAGTAGAAATGGACCACCAATATATTATTTATTCTTTGCTGATGACTCTTTAATCTTTTGCCGTGCAACATTACAAGATTGCAAAGCATTGATGGAAACCCTAAGAGTTTGTAGAAATGTAACAGGCCAAAATGTTAATTTTCAAAAATCGGCTATCACCTTCAGCAAGGAAACTAGTGCAGATTTTAGGAATGGAATTTCATTCTTACAGGAATTTCTTGAACATGAGGTTTTTGGAGATACTTGGGATTGCCTGAAATAGTTGGGAAAAATAAATATAATACTTTTTCTTACATAAAGCAAAGAGTGGTACAAAAGTTAGAAAGTTGGTACTCAAAGCTGTTATCCTTTGCCGGCAAAGAAGTGATGATAAAATCAGTAGTTACAGCTCTACCCACTTATTGCATGTCATGCTTCCTACTTCCAGTGAAGATCATCAACCAAATTACAAGCGCAATCAAGCAGTTTTGGTGGTCTACAAGTAGGGACAAGCACAAAATCCCATGGATAACATGGAGTAAACTAACTAATTCAAAGGCTGACAGAGGGTTAGGAATCAAAGACATAAAGAGATTTCAATGTCGCTCTATTAGCTAAATAGAGTTTGAGATTACTGCAATCACCTCAATCACTTTTAACAAAGGTCTACAAAGCAAAGTATTACTAAAAAAAAACATTGTTAGATGCAAAGAAAGGAAGTCGATCAAGTTATGCATGGAGAAGTATTTTCCAAGGTAATCAATTAATCTCACAGAGCTCATGTTGAGAAGGCTTGGTTTTGCAGATCAATGGTGTAGGTGGATCATGGCTTGTATCACCTATGTGACATATTCAGTCCTCATCAATGGAATACGAACTAGAGATTTCAAACAAAGTAGGGAATTACGCCATGCTGATCCAATATCTCCCTATCTTTACGTAATTTGTACGGAAGGGTTCTCACATTTAATACAAAAAGAGATTCAGCATAAAAATATTCATGGTTTTAAAGCAAGTAGAAATGGACCACCAATATCTTATTTATTCTTTGCTGATGACTCTTTAATCTTTTGCCGTGCAACATTACAAGATTGCAAAACATTGATGGAAACTCTAAGAGTTCGTAGAAATGTAACATGCCAAAATGTTAATTTTAAAAAATCGGCTATCACCTTCAGCAAGGAAACTAGTGTAGATTCTAGGAATGGAATTTCAATCTTACAGAAATTTCTAGAACTTGATGTTTTGGGAGATACTTGGGATTGCCTGAAATAGTTGGGAAAAATAAATATAATATATTTTCTTACATAAAGCAAAGAGTGGTACAAAAGTTGGAAAGTTGGTACTCAACGCTGTTATCCCCTGCAGGTAAAGAAGTAATGATATAAACAGTAGCTATAGCCTACCCACTTATTGCATGTCATGCTTCCTACTTCCAATGAAGATCATCAACCAAATTTCAAGCACAATCAAGCAGTTTTGGTGGTCTACAAGTAGGGACAAGCACAAAATCCCATGGATAACATGGAGTAAAATAACTAATTCAAAGGCTGATAGAGGGTTAGGAATTAGAGACATAAGAGATTTCAATGTCGCTCTACTAGCTAAATAGAGTTTGAGATTACTGCAATCACCTCAATCACTTCCAACAAAGGTCTACAAAGCAAAGTATTACTCAAAAACAACTTTGTTAGATGCAAAGAAAGGAAGTCGATCAAGTTATGCACGGAGAAGTATTTTCCAAGGTAATCAATTAATCTCACAGAGCTAATGTTGAGAAGGCTTGGTTTTCAGATCAATGGTGCAGGTGGATCATGGCTTGTATAACCTCTGTGTGACATATTCAGTCCTCATCAATGGAATACCAACTAGAGAGATCAAACAAAGTAGGGGAATACGCCATGGTGATCCAATATCTCCCTATCTTTACTTAATTTGTACGGAAGGGTTCTCACATTTAATACAAAAAGAGATTCGGCAAAAAATATTCATGGTTTTAAAGCAAGTAGAAATGGACCACCAATATCTTATTTATTATTTGCCGATGACTCTTTAATCTTTTGCCGTGCAACATTACAAGATTGCAAAGCATTGATGGAAACCCTAAGAGTTTGTAGAAATGTAACAGGCCAAAATGTTAATTTTCAAAAATCGGCTATCACCTTCAGCAAGGAAACTAGTCAGATTCTAGGAATGGAATTTCAATCTTAAAGGAATTTCTAGAACATGAGGTTTTTGGAGATACTTGGGATTGCCTGAAATAGTTGGGAAAAATAAATATAATACCTTTTCTTACATAAAGCAAAGAGTGGTACAAAAGTTAGAAAGTTGGTACTCAAAACTGTTATCCCTTGCAGGCAAAGAAGCGATGATAAAAGCAGTAGTTACAGCTCTACCCACTTATTGCATGTCATGCTTCCTACTTCCAGTGAAGATCATCAACCAAATTACAAGCGCAATCAAGCGGTTTTGGTGGTCTACAGTAGGGACAAGCACAAAATCCCATGGATAACATGAAGTAAAATAACTAATTCAAAGGCTGACAGAGGGTTAGGAACCAAAGACATAAAGAGATTTCAATGTCGCTCTATTGGCTAAATAGAGTTTGAGATTACTGCAATCACCTCAATCACTTTTAACAAAGGTTTACAAAGCAAAGTATTACTCAAAAACAACTTTGTTAGATGCAAAGAAAGGAAGTCGATCAAGTTATGCATGGAGATGTATTTTCCAAGGTAATCAATTAATCTCACAGAGCTAATGTTGAGAAGGCTTGGTTTTCAGATCAATGGATCATGGCTTGTATCACCTCTGTGACATATTCAGTCCTCATCAATGGAATACCAACTAGAGAGATCTAACAAAATAGGGGAATGCGCCATGGTGATCCAATATCTCCCTATCTTTACTTAATTTGTACGGAAGGGTTCTCACATTTAATACAAAAAGAGATTCAGCATAAAAATATTCATGGTTTTAAAGCAAGTAGAAATGGACCACCAATATCTTATTTATTCTTTGCCGATGACTCTTTAATCTTTTGCCGTGCAACATTACAAGATTGCAAAGCATTGATGGAAGCCCTAAGAGTTTGTAGAAATGTAACAGGCCAAAATGTTAATTTTCAAAAATCGGCTATCACCTTCAGCAAGGAAACTAGTGCAGATTCTAGGAATGGAATTTCAATCTTAAAGGAATTTCTAGAACATGAGGTTTTTGGAGATACTTGGGATTGCCTGAAATAGTTGGGAAAAATAAATATAATACCTTTTTTTACATAAAGCAAAGAGTGGTACAAAAGTTAGAAAGTTGGTACTCAAAGCTGTTATCCCTTGCAGACAAAGAAGCGATGATAAAAGCAGTAGTTACAGCTCTACCCACTTATTGCATGTCATGCTTCCTACTTCCAGTGAAGATCATCAACCAAATTACAAGTGCAATCAAGCGGTTTTGGTGGTCTACAAGTAGGGACAAACACAAAATCCCATGGATAACATGGAGTAAAATAACTAATTCAAAGACTGACAGAGGGTTAGGAATCAAAGACATAAAGAGATTTCAATGTCGCTCTATTAGCTAAATAGAGTTTGAGATTACTGCCATCACCTCAATCACTTTTAACAAAGGTCTACAAAGCAAAGTTTTACTAAAAAAGAACATTGTTAGATGCAAAGAAAGGAAGTCGATCAAGTTATGCATGGAGAACTATTTTCCAAGGTAATCAATTAATCTCACAGAGCTCATGTTGAGAAGGCTTGGTTTTGCAGATCAATGGTGCAGGTGGATCATGGCTTGTATCACCTATGTGACATATTCAGTCCTCATCAATGGAATACGAACTAGAGATTTCAAACAAAGTAGGGGATTACGCCATGGTGATCTAATATCTCCCTATCTTTACTTAATTTGTACGGAAGGGTTCTCACATTTAATACAAAAAGAGATTCAGCAAAAGAATATTCATGGTTTTAAAGCAAGTAGAAATGGACCACCAATATCTTATTTATTCTTTGCTGATGACTCTTTAATCATTTGCCGTGCAACATTACAAGATTGAAAAGCATTCATGGAAAATATAAGAGTCTGTGGAAATGTAACAGGCCAAAATGTTAATTTTCAAAAATCGGTTATCACCTTCAGCAAGGGAACTAGTGCAGATTCTAGGAATGGAATTTCAATCTTACAAGAATTTCTAGAACATGAGGTTTTGGGAGATACTTGATGTTGTGGTCAAAACTCACTCAGCTGTGATCAATGGGAAAATGGCTAAGTATGGAAATACGAAAAATCGGACAAGGCCGAAATCGTGGCCTAGGTCGTGACTACACGGATCCATTTAGGCATGATACGAGCTCACTTCGGCAAGCCTCCACTTCAGCAAGGCCTCCACTTCGGCAAGGGAGACTTCGGCAAAGGGGGAGACATCGGCACGGTCCACTTCGGCAAGCTGTCCACTTTGGCAAGCTCCACTTCGGCCAAGGTAGCTCCACATCGGCAAGGAGACTTCGCACGGCTCCAGTTCCACTTCGGCAAGGCCTCCACTTCGGCAAGGGAGACTTCGGCAAGGGGGGAGATATCGGCAAGGCCACTTCGGCCAAGGAAGCTCCACTT
This sequence comes from Pseudoturritis turrita, assembly GCA_900406555.1. Classification (NCBI taxonomy): domain Eukaryota; kingdom Viridiplantae; phylum Streptophyta; class Magnoliopsida; order Brassicales; family Brassicaceae; genus Pseudoturritis; species Pseudoturritis turrita. The sequence continues at coordinate 253,575 of OVBL01000464.1, read as the reverse complement.
CGGCCAAGCTCCACTTCGGCCAAGTCCTCCACTTCGGCAAGGGAGACTTCGGCAAAGGGGGAGACATCGGCACGGTCCACTTCGGCAAGCTGTCCACTTCGGCAAGCTCCACTTCGGCCTAGGTAGCTCCACATCGGCAAGGAGACTTCGGCACGGCTCCAGTTCCACTTCGGCAAGAGAGACTTCGACAAAGGGGGAGACATCGGCAAGGCCACTTCGGCCAAGGTAGCTCCACATTGGCAAGGAGACTTCGGCATGGAGAAACCATTTGGCACGGAGAGCCCACATCGGCACGACCACTTCGGCACGGAGAGCCCACTTCGGCACGGCCACTTCGGCACGGTCACTTCGGCCAGTTCGGCCACTTTAGCATGGCCACTTTGGCACGGCCACTTCGGCCACTTCGGCACGGCCACTTCGGCACGACCACTTTGGTAAGGCCACTTTGGCAACGGCCACTTCGGCCACGATACGAGCTCACTTCGGCCGTGATAAGAATCCACTTAGGCACAAAACGAGCTCGCTTCGGCCGTAATACGAATCCACTTAGGCACGATACGAAGCTGTCAGGCCGAAGTCATACGAAGCTGTCTGGCCGAAGTCATACGAAGCTGTCTGGTCGAAGTCATACGAAGCTGTCTGGCCGAAGTCATACGAAGCTGTCTTGCCGAAGTCATACGAAACTGTCTGGCCGAGTCATACAAAACTGTCTGGCCGAAGTCATCCGAAGCTGTTTGGCCGAAGTCATACGAAGCTGTCTGGCCGAAGTCATTTCCATACGAAGTTGTACGAATCAGTCTGGCCGAAGTCATTTCCATACAAAGTTGTACGAAGTTGTCTGGCCGAAGACATTTCTATACGAAGCTGTCTGGCCGAAGTCGTTTTTTTACGAAGCTGTCTGGCCGAAGTCATTTTCATACGAAGTCAACAAGCCCATCTTCGGCCGATGTCGATACAAAAGCCCACGAAGCCAAGCCGACTTAATTAAACGGAAATCCCGAAAGTTTAGGAAGTTTTTCTTATCTCTTTGGGATTAACCTGGCCGACTCAAACTAGTATATATATCGATGTACATCTCTTGAAAAAGGGATCTGCAATTTACTTAGCAAAAACCATAGACTTTTTGCTCTACAAACACTTGTACGAAAAGTTTTTCGAAACAGCTAATTAAAAACCATCTTTGGATCTTCGCTTTCGTGGTTCATACGCAGAAATTTCATCCCTCTTAACAAACCTCCGACAAATCTAATTGTTTTGATTTTGACTCCCACAATTTGGCGCTAGAAGGAGGGGCAATTGAAACATTCTTACTCCAAGGAACCACCATACGAACAATCCGAAGAAGATGACCGACGACGGAGCTAGACGAACTGATGACCCGCAGGGCACCGCGGTCGACGGATCCGGAGCGAAAGATGCACTAGCGCTTGCAGCTTTGGAGACAAGCCTGGAAGTCCTGGCACAGATAAAGACGATGCTAGAGACATTGTTCAAGAAGGCGGAGGAGCAGGACAAGCTAAACACAACGGTGACTGACAAGTTGGAAGTCCTTACGACGGCAAGCCAAGCCCGAGGTACGGGCTCAGGAGTTGACCTAACGAGGCGCCCCCTTCGGCATCTCAATCCAACAGCCCTCAATTTCTCGACACCTCACCATGCGCCGAGGACCCAAGGTGGACTACCACCTCCAAACCAACCAACCGCAATCGCCGAACTGAACGCGGCACCACAGGAGACAAATACGCAGACTATGAATGGAACAAATCCGGTGATCGACCTGGAGGACAACCCAGAGGGTGAACACGACTTGGAACGCCACCGCGAAGCTGAACTCGTGGGTGTAACCCGAACTCGAATCGAACAAAGCGATACCAACCTCGGCCATGATCAGGACTTCACCGAGGGAAAGGAGAACATCCTCTGGGCCCAACGAGCCCATATCAAAGAAGAGCGCAAAGCGATAATCCGAGCCCAGAGGGAGGAGATGGCCGAAATTCGGGCAGGCATGGAGCGAGCTGCCGCTGAGATGAAATTTGTTCGATCTCAGATGCATAGGGCTACCAGCAATGCTCCCGAACTCGACTGAGTGCTTGAAGAAGCACAGAACACCCCATTCACGACTCGAATTACCAAGGAAAGGGTTTTCGATCCAGGGAAGATGAAGATACCAGTTTACGAAGAAAAAACTGTTCCAAAGGAGCACTTGACCGCCTTCGCAATAGCGATGAGACGAGCAAACTTCAGAGAAGGCGAAGAAGACGTCGGTCAATGTCTTTTGTTCGTCGAGCACCTTAAAGGACCAGCTCTCCAATGGTTCTCTAGGCTGGGAAGGAACCGTATTCTAGGCCTTAAACTCGCTGCAAAACTGGCAGCTGGCAAACTCAAAGGTGTTATTAGCCTCAAAGACTTCGACATGGATACCAACGCAAACTGCCCCGAGCAGGCGAATGAAGATCTTCCTAAACGAGGGAGGCAAAATGACGAAGCCCCACAATCTGGACCAAGAAGACGGATCAACATGATAATGGGTGGATCTCACTATTGCTCGGATACCGTCTCATCAATTAAAGCTTTTCAACGGCGAGCCGATGTCAGCGTTAGCTGGTCCGCACCTTCCAAGTTTCCTGACAACGTAATCTCCTTCGAAGAAAGAGAAACAGCCGGAATCAACAAACCGCATGACGATCCTCTCGTGATCGAATTGATCATCAGTGGCTATGACGTAGCCCGGGTGTTTGTTGATACGGCCAGCACGGTGGACATAATCTTCAAAGACACTCTCGAAAGAATGGACATCGATCTGTCCGACAAAGTGGCTACCCCAAAACCGTTGACTGGATTCTCCGGAGAAACGACGATGTCAATCGGGACGATCAAACTACCTGTACAAGCTGGGGGAGTCATCAAGCTCGTCGAGTTTTTGGTAGCCGATCACCCATCAATCTACAACGTCATCATCAGAACACCTTGGTTAAACTCAATGCGCGCCGTAGCCTCAATCTACCATCTCTGCGTAAAATTCCCAACACCGAGCGGAGTCAAAACGATTCTGGGAAGTCAGAAGGAGTCCCGCGTATGCTTCCTAGCCGCACACAAACTCAGGAACCCTGTCACCGATCCGATAGCCAAGTCAGAACGCAAAAAGTTGAAGACGGACATAGAGCCAGTGAAAGAGCTCTATAAACTTTTATAGCAATTACATATTGCGGAGGATCGCGAAGAGGAATCAACCGAACTGACCTACGACCCCGTAATATCAGTTTATATCGATGATGAACACCTGGAACGATGCATAGAGATTGGATTCGGCCTCAACAAAAAAATCAAGGAAGAGCTGGTTTCGTTCTTAAAGGAAAACGTGGACACTTTTGCGTGGGCAGCAGAGGATATGCCCGGAATTGATATCAGCCTAACCAGTCATTAGTTGAATGTAAACCCAACTTTCAAGCTAGTAAAGCAGAAACGAAGGAAGTTGAGGCCAGACAGAGTAAAAGCAGTGAACGACGAAGTCGAAAGACTCTTATGAGTCGGTTCGATAATGAAAGTTAAGTACCCGGACTGGCTGGCTAATCCTGTTGTAGTAAAAAAGAAAAACGGTAGATGGCGGTGTGTGTAGACTTCACCGACTTAAACAAGGCATGCCCGAAAGACAGCTTCCCGCTACCCCACATTGATCGACTGGTCGAAGCAACGGCGGGCAACAAGCTCCTATCTTTCATGGATGCATTTTCTGGATACAATCAGATTCTGATGAATCCCGATGATCGTGAGAAGACAGCCTTCATTACGGATCGCGGAATATATTGCTACAAGGTGATGCCTTTCGGACTTAAAAATGCTAGAGCTACGTATCAGTGTCTGGTGAACAAAATGTTTGCTAGTCAACTCAGAAAGATGATGAAAGTTTACATAGATGACATGCTGGTGAAATCGCTAGCGGCAACGGATCACGTATTACATTTGGAGGAATGTTTCAAACAGCTCAACTCGCATAACATGAAGCTTAACCCGACAAAGTGTAGATTCGCAGTCACGCCTGGAGAGTTTCTTGGGTACTTGGTTACTCCTCGAGGTATCGAAGCAAATCCCAAGTAGATTGACGCGCTTATCCATATGGCTTCCCCAAAATCGAAACGTGAGGTGCAGAGACTGATTGGAAGGGTGGCTGCACTCAACAGATTAATTTCCCGATCCATCAATAAATGCTTACCGTTCTACGACACTTTACGAGGAAACAAGAAATTCGAATGGACGGAGAAGTGCGAAGAAGCCTTCCAGCAGTTGAAGGAGTACCTTGCCAGTCCCCCGGTGCTTGCAAAACCAGTCGAGGGAGAGCCACTCTTCCTGTACACCGCAATCTCTGCCACGACAGTAAGTGGAGTGCTCATTCATGGCGAACGTGGAGAGCAAAAACCAATTTTTTACGTCAGCAAGACTCTCACCGATGCAGAGACAAGATACCCGTAAATGGAGAAATTGGCTTTATCGGTTGTCATTTCTGCCAAAAAACGGAGGCCGTACTTCCAATCACACTCCATTGTTTTTCTTAGCACTTTCCCTCTACGGTCCATTTTGCACAGCCCAAGTCAATCTGGGAGATTGGCCAAGTGGGCAATCGAGCTCAGTGAGTACGATATCGAGTATCGCGGACGGACTTGCGCGAAATCGTAGGTGCTAGCCAACTTTTTGATCGAACTTCCAGAGGAGAGCCTCGCTGAAGGAAACCTGAGTTCGACTTGGCAACTCCACGTTGACGGCTCGTCATCCAAAAATGACTCAGGAGTTGGTATACGTCTGACATCACCGATGGGCGAAATACTTGAACAATCTATTCGCCTAGGCTTTCGTGCCTCCAATAATGAAGCAGAGTACGAAGCCCTCATCGCCGGAATAAAGCTCGCACAAGGACTCAAGATTGACTGCATTCGTGCTTTCTGCGATTCGCAGTTAGTCGCGAACCAATTCAGTGGGGATTACGCAGCTAAAGATGATTTTATGGAAGCATATCTAAAAGTCGTCAAGGACCTGGCTGCGGTTTAAAGAATTCACGCTCACACGTATTCCACGAGGTGAAAACACTTTGCTGATGCACTGGCCGCTCTCGCATCCACTTTTGATCCAGACTTGAAGCGAATTATCTCGGTGGAATTCATCAAACACCCGAGTATCACTCTTTCAGAAATAGTGAGTGTAGTTACGCGTTCTCAAGCCGCCAGGAAAGCGAGAGAGAAAATTTGTGCATCGGACATCACGGAGGACAATGCCGAAGAACAAGAAGCCATAACCAACGATTCAATGGTCCAGGATGAGACGTACACACCAGACAAAGGACCCGAACCTCCAATGGAAATAGATGCACTCAACGAGGACGAAAATCCTGCAAATGCTGCAGAAGAAGCAACGGTTATGGACGAGGATTTAACTCCCCTCCCTTCCAACGTCGACCCACATCACGAAACTGAAGTTGTCGAGACGGATGAAGCGTGTACGGAAATGAAATACGGCTGCGACAAAGGGTGGCTTAACGACATCCGCGGATACATTTGCGATGGCATCTTACCTTCTGACAAATGGGCAGCTCGAAAGCTTCGGGCACAAGCGGCTCGTTATATCTTGCTCGATGGGAATGTTTTCAAATGGAGTTTTTCAGGGCCATTACTCACCTGCGTTGAAGAAAAGGAGGCAAGAACAATCATGGAGAAAGTCCATAGCGGTTCATGTGGTAATCATTCGGGAGGACGAGCCTTGGCGATAAAAATCAAACGACATGGAGTCCTATACGAAATCGTCACCGATAATGGCTCGCAGTTCATCTCCACAAGGTTCGAAACTTTCTGCGAGAAGTGGAAGATCCGACTAAGCAAGTCCACCCCGAGATATCCACAAGGAAACGGCCAGGTAGAAGCGGTAAACAAGACAATTCTCGATGGTCTCAAAAAGTGTCTTGACGAAAAGAAAGGACGGTGGGCCGACAAACTGGAAAGAGTGTTGTGATCTCATAGAACAGCACCGCAACGAGCAACCAACGAAACTCCATTCGCTCTCGTCTATGGGACAGAATGCGTCATTCCACTGGAGATACATTTTTCACGAGTTCGCCGAAGACTACTCCCGGAACAAGAAGGGTTCAATCACTTGTTGATGCTTGATGAGTTGGCCTTGATCAACGAAAGACGGGATCAAGCCTTAATCCGAATTCAAAATTACCAGAACGCAGCGGCGAAATACTACAACTCTCACGTACGAAATCAACAGTTCTACGAAGGAGACTTAGTCATACGGAAGGTTTTCCAGAACACAGCAGAGCGGAACGCCGGCAAACTCGGAGCAAACTGGGAAGGACCTTACAAAATCACGAAAGTGGTCCGACCCGGAGTGTATGAACTCGCCAACATGACTGACGTTCCAATACCAAGATCGTGGAACGCAACGCATCTGAAGAAATACTATCCATAAGGTACTTTACATGAACTACGGGGAGGCTTGATCCCTGCAAAGGGTACGTAGGCAGCTCGTCTTCGGATGGGTTTAGCTGCCCCTCTCCTTAAAAAAAAGGGGGGGGGAGTGGGTACGTATACTCGTATACTCCTGTTGGGGTCAGTTTTCACCCCATCAAGATCAACTGCTGAAAATACTAAGTATGGAGAAAAAGCCTAGGCGACGAGCCAAGTATCTGATGACGAGCCAAACATTAGAACACGAGCCAAACTTGGCTCGGCAACAAGGGAGAAGAGAAGGACGAGCCAAACTTGGCTCGGCAACAAAGGAGAAGAGAAGACGAGCCAAACTTGGCTCGGCAACAAGGGAGAAAAGAAGACGAGCCAAACTTGGCTCGGCAACAGGGGAAAGGAGAAGACGAGCCGAACTTGGCTCGGCGACAAAGGAGAAGACGAGCCAAACTTGGCTCGGTGACAAAGCAAGAAATGAGTGACGAGCCAACGCTTGGCTAAGCATCAGGAAGAAGTAGTGACGAGCCAGCACTTGGTTCGGCAGCAAGAAGAAGCGATGACGAGACAACATGTTGGCAAACCAAAAAACGGCAACGAGCCATTATGTTGACAAACCAACTCTCTGGCTCGGCAATAGGAGAAGCAGGCGAGACAAGCGACGAGCCAGCTCACCGACGATCCAGTAAAGTAACCAGCCCAATATCTTGTTGGGCCGAGGCAGCGAGCCATAAGAGATTGGTGGGCTAAGATAACGAGCTAAAGTTAGAAGCCCACATCCGAGCCAGGGAAAGAAATTTTTCCTTATTCCTTTAGGAAAAAGGCTTAGCCGACTTGTTCTTGTATAAATAAGACATGTACCCCTTTGAAAAAGGGATCCGAAAATTGACCTAGCAAAACACTTATTACTTTGCTAACAGTTTTCGAAACAGCTTGAATAAAATCTCCATCTTTGGATCTCTGTTCTTGGTTTCTTTACATAAAAGTTTGTCGAATCCCTAAATTTTCCTTACAAGTTTTGGTTGTGCGGGTTTCGACTCCCACAATTTGGCGCCGTCTCTGGGGACGTCTCAAACTTTCTGACACCTAAGAACCACCGAATACGTGATCTGAAGCAATGGCTACCGACAGAGATCGAAGCGGCGATGACGCAAGCAACACTGGCATCGATCCTCCTAGGACATGAACCAATCTGCCTCCGGCGAACACGGAAGGCACCTCAGAAGCGCTAACAGAGTTAAAAAACATGATGACCACGTTGTTGAAGAAAGCCGAGGAGCAAGATAAGCTGAACAGCTCGCTGACGGAGAGAATTGAGACATTGGCAACGGAGAGCCGAGGCAGAAACATACGATCCGGAGGAATTGGTTCGACCATGAACCCACCCGTTAGCGGAATAACAAGACGACTTGGCTTAAACCCGACGGCCCTGGATTTCTCAACACCACGCGATGCACCGAGGACTTTGGGAGGACTGCCACCGCCATATCCAACTAACGAGCAAACACCCGCGGTGACAAGATCAAACATCACCTCCACCTCAACTGATCCGAGGAGGAAGGGGAGCCAGCGGTGAACATAACATACGCACCGATTCTGGGTGTGGGAGTCGAAACTCGCACAACCAAAACTTGTAAAGAGATTTAGGGATTCGACAAACTTCTATGTAAAGAAAAACCAGAAACTGAGATCAAAAGATGGAGATTTTATTCAAGCTGTTTTGAAAGCTGTTTGTAAAGTAATAAGTGTTTAGCTAGGTCAATTTTCGGTTCCCCTTTTCAAAGAGGTACATTGTCTATTTATACACAAATAGGTCGGCTAGGTTTCTTCCTAAACGAGAAAGGAAAACTTCCTTATTCTTCGGAATTTCCTTTCTGGTTTTCATGGGCTTCTTTCTTTGCCTCGTCGCCTCGGCCCACCAATGTCTTGTGGCTCGTTGCCTCGTTCTATCTAAGACGTTGGGCTTGTTGCTTTGTTGGATCATCGATGGGCTGGCTCGTCGCCCATTTCTCCTTGATGCCGAGCTGAGGGTATTGGTTCGCCAACATGTTGGCTCGTCACCGTTCTGCTGGTTTGCCAACATGTTGGCTCGTCACCAAGTATTTGGCTTGTCTCCCACTCATTTCACTACCTAGCCAAGATGTTGGCTCATCACCGCTTCTTCCTGCTGCTGAGCCAAGATGTTGGCTCGTCACTTCTTCTTCCTACTGCCTAGCCATGATGTTGGCTCGTCACTTCTTCTTCCTGCTGCCTAGCCAAGATGTTGGCTCGTCACTTCTTCTTCCTGCTGCCTAGCCAAGATGTTGGCTCGTCACCACTTCTCCATACTGCCTTGTCGCCGAGCCAAGTTTGGCTCGTCCTCTCTTCTTCCTGCTGCCTAGCCAAGATGTTGGCTCGTCACCACTTCTCCATACTGCATAGCCAAGATGTTGGCTCGTCACCACTTCTCCATACTGCCTTGTCGCCGAGCCAAGTTTGGCTCGTTCTCTCTTCTCCTTTGCTACCGAGCCAAGTTTGGCTCGTCACTGCTTCTCCCTGCTGTCTTGCCGCCGAGCCAAGTTTGGCTCGTCCTCTCTTCTCCTTTGCTACCGAGCCAAGTTTGGCTCGTCACTGCTTCTCCCTGCTGTCTTGCCGCCGAGCCAAGTTTGGCTCGTCCTCTCTTCTCCTTTGCTACCGAGCCAAGTTTGGCTCGTCACTGCTTCTTCCTGCTGTCTTGCCGCCGAGCCAAGTTTGGCTCGTCTTCTAATGTTTTAGCTCGTCGCCTAGGCTTTTTCCCATACTTAGTGTTTTTAGCAGTTGATCTCGATGGGGTGAAAACTGACCCCAACAGTTAGCCCCCCAGCTCGGCAGTATTATTAGTAATAGTGCCGAGGTGAAGAGTCAGGATCGAGATCAGCATTCTTTGGATTGCCGAGCCAAATCTGCAGTGAAGTTGCCATCCGGGCATCGATACATGCCGAGCCAAACTGAGTGTTACCGAGGTGTTTTACGTCCGAGCCAACACTGGAATATCTTATTGCCGAGCCAAACCCCTCGACGTGCTGCTGATTCGTCTTCAATTGCGTTCCCAACTACTTTGGCCTGGGATATATTCGTTTCTATTTTGCCGAACCGACACCTTTGTCATGCTGCCGAGCCAAGTTGTTATTCATTTGACCGAACTGTTCTGGCTCGTTATCTTGTTGTATTCCTTGGACTGCTATTTCGCCGAGCCGTCCTCTTCTGATATGTTTGCCGAACCAACCCAACATGTGATTTGCCTTTGGCTCGGTAACAAAGTTGTCTTGAAGTATCTCTTATCATGATTACAACTTTATTGGGAACCGTAAGCATTTTGCATGTTCTCGAGGCTGCGTGGCATCACGCGCTGTAATTTTAGACTTCTTTATATTCAGATCTTTGTCTCACTCCTCATAACTCACTTCTCTCCACTTTCCGAAAAATCAGGTAGCTTTCTTCTCTCTCCTCTTCTCTCTCTTTTTTGTTTAAGTAGTTGGCTAGGTTTTCATCGATTCTCCTGTTCCGCCGCCGCCACTGTTGAACTTTCCGACCCATCTTCAAACGTGGCTCGACGTCTCCTTACATTTTTCGATCCATCTTCGAACGCGTCCGGCGAGTATTTGAATTTTCCGATCCATCTTCATCCGGATCGAGTTATCCTCCTTGATCTTCCGTTTCCGAGCCAAAAATTCTTTGCATTGAGTGTTTCCGAGCCAAAAAAATCTCTTCACTCTCTCCAAGTATCAGCTTTACTCCGAGCCAGAAAAATCGATGTCTCATATCACCGAGCTGGAAGATTCTATTGGTTCGGCAACTTCTGCTTCACTGCTGGGTCGCAAGATGGTTTTATCTCCAGAGATTTCCGAGCCAGCCGAGCCTAGTTTTCCGCAGGGTCAACTGCAGATTGTTGTCCCATATCTGATAGACGAAGCATTTGATACAGAGGTGGATGCCGAGGCAGCTTTGATTCAGAGAGCCCTTGCAGAATTCAAGGCCGAGCCGACGGAATACGTTATTGACGAGGCGGAAAAAATACGCTTGGAAAGATTGTTTGCGAGCTGCCAGGCTAGCACATCGACGAGGCGAAAGCCTAAGAAAAAGGCTCCCAAGAGACGACCCGACCCCCCTGGTTCATCTTTATGCACTGCTGAGTCTTTGAAAGCACTAAGGCATCGTTTTAATATCTCGGAGGACGTAGATCTGATTGTTCCGGCCTCAACAGACCGAGCTGAGTCTGCACCGCCTGGGTATTTCACTCTCTACGAGAGTTTCTTTTACGGTTATCTACTCTGGTTTCCGATTCCTAGCTTGATCGTTCGCTTTCTATACAAGCATGGGTTAGCGCCGAGCCAAATTACGCCTCGTGGGATGCGTCACCTAGTTGAGATTCTGGTTCGGAGCTATGAGTGTGATGTGACTGTTCGCATCTCCCACCTTCGGCAGTTTCTTGAGTTCCGAAAGATTAAGAACTCCCGAGCCTACTATATTTCCAACAAGAAGCAAAGGAAGATTATCGAAGGCTTCCGAAGCAAAGATGGAGATTGGGGGAACTATTTTTTCTTTGTTCCTATCAACGATGCTACGGTCGAAGCCGAGAGCCTCCATTATGTAAAAACGGAGTGGGGAACCATTGGTGGGCGAGCCGTAGACTTTTCAGGAGATTTGCTAATGTTTTTCTTTGTAGCGAGCTGACCACTGATGCCTCTTCTCTGTTTTTGCAGTTCGGCAGATTCTCCCACGTTACCCAGAAGACACGCTCACGCTTCGGAACACACTTGCTGAGAGAAGGTGTCATTGGGAAAAACATTTTTCCCTAAAAAGAGTCGAAAAAGCCCGAGCCACTTTCGCCGGTGTTGAAGTATCTGATAGTTCGGAGTCTGAATCTTCATTGCCAAGTCCTCCAAGAATAAGCATGGGAAAAAGACTGACGATCCGTGATAAGCAGGCTCTGAAGGAGAAGGAAGAAAGGGAGGCAGCTAGCCGAGCCAACGAGGCAACTGCAGCAATTGAGCAAGCCACCGAGCCAACTGCTGAAAAGGTTGGTGAAATTGAAACAGGAAAAGAGCCTCAAAGTCTTGCCGAGCCTCCAACTACTGAAGTCGAGACCAGGGAGGTGGTTTCAGCTATTGTCCCGGTAGCCAGGCCTTCTAGCTCGGTGATATCTCAACACCGAATGGGAGAGAAAAAGGCTTCCGGTAAACGCTCCGAATCGGACAAGGAGAAAACTCGGGAGAAGCAGGAGAAAAGAAAACGCCAAAAGCCTGCCGATCCAACCACTACCGAGCCATTGCCGACGTTGTTTAGGCAAGAGGGATCTGTGCCGGTGTGCAATGACGAGGCAGCCTCAGCAACTCTCTTCTCACAAGTACGTTGTTCGGGGGATAGGCTACCGCCTCTCGACGTGCTCTCTCATGGTGATTTATATGCCGATATGTCACTCCGCGGTACCAAGGTATGTTTGGAGATCGTTCATTTCAGGGAATAACAAAAAGAAATGACTAAGTACTGACCTTTTCCTTTCTTCGATCAGTTCGTGGCATCCATCAACAAGATCGTCGCAGCCTTCGAACACGACATGCGAAAAGACAGGCGCCGGGTCGAAGATGCCCGCAAGGATACGACTTTCTTTCAGGAGAAGGTCACCAAGCTGGAGGGGAAACACGTAGCAGAACTGGCCGCTGCTTCAGCCCGGATTGACGCTCTTGAGAAGGAGAGGGCGTACCTCAAAGATGAGTGGGGCAAAACAGGCGATTTGGCCATGAGATTGGATCGTTCTAAGCAGAAGAAAGCTGCTGAAATCGAGTCCCTGAAGAGACAGCTCAAAGCCGTCAATGCTTTGCACCTTAGAACCACTTAATACGAGATCTGAAGCGATGACTACCGACGGAGACCGAAGCGGTGACGATGCGAGCAACACCGGCGTCGATTCTCCTAGGACAGGAACCAATCTGCCTCCAGCGAACACGGAAGGCACAACAGAAACTTTAACAGAATTGAAAAACATGATGACCACGTTGCTGAAGAAGGCCGAGGAGCAAGACAAGCTGAACAGCTCACTAATAGAGAGAATTGAGTCACTAGTAACCGATAGCCGAGCCAGAAACTTACGATCTGGAGGAGTCGGCTCAACTATGAACCCACCTGTTAGCGGAATAACCAGGCGGCTTGGCCTAAACCCGACGACCCTGGATTTTTCAACACCACGCGACGCACCAAGGACTTTGGGAGGGTTACCACCGCCACATCCAACAAACGAGCAGGGACCCGCAGTGACAAGATCAAATATCACCGAGCTACCCCGGCTGACCCAAGGCGCAAGAGGAACCAGGGATGGATATGACCTACGCACCGACGTTGGATCGGCTACAGCAATCATTCTTGACGAAGAAGGAAACCACAATGCAGAAAATCTTGCTGACGAGGGGTTCGCACCAGAAATAACAGAACCCCGAGCCAGCGAAGGTGATATTAACCTAAACCGAGCCAGGAATTTGGCAGAGGAAGAGGAAAATCTCCTCTGGGTCCAACGAGCGCAGTTTGCTGATGAACCAAGAACGACGAGCCGAGCCCAGAGGGAAGAGTTGGACGAAATCCGAGCCTCATTGATTCGAGCCACTGCTGAGATGAAAGCCGTCCGGTCTCAGGTGCACAAGGCAACCAGTAAAGTCCCAGAGATTGATCGCGTATTGGAAGAAGCACACAATACACCATTTACAGCCCGAATTACCAAGGCAAGGATCTCCGACCCATGAAAGATCAAAGTCCCAATCTACGAAGGGACAACCGACCCAAAGGAACACATAATGGCGTTTATCATAGCAATGGGCCGAGCCAATTTTAGAGAAAAGGAGAGAGATGCTGGTTTCTGCTTGGTATTTGTGGAACATCTAAAGGGTGCAGCCCTCCAATGGTTTTCAAGATTAGAGCGGAACTCCATTGATGATTTCCAGCAGCTATCTGCCGCCTTCTTGAAGCATTACTCCATGTTTATGGATCGAGGGGCCTCAGATGCCGACCTATGGACATTAACTCAAGGGCCTATGGAGACATTGTGAAGCTTTATAGGGAGATTCAAAGCAGTAATGTCAAAAGTTGAAGTCGTAAGCGACAAGGCCGCGGTGCTCGCTTTAAAAAGGGCTCTGTGGTACGAATCCGAATTCCGAAAAGAGATTGCTCTGAACACGCCACTATCAATTCAGGATGCATTGCACCGAGCCTGAGATTTCATAGTCAATGAAGAAGAGATGAAGATTTTGTCTCAGAAGTATGGAGCCGCCAAAGCGACGAACCGTTCTTTCCAAATCCCGAGCCAACCTCCTCATAAGAAGAGTACTCAAGGAAACGGGTATGTACACCATGAGAAACCTAACTTTGGAGGAGCCCACAACTATCAGGTGGGAACGAGCCGAGGCAAAACACCCTGGAACATCTGGACACGAAGTCAAAGTTCGTACGACGAAAAAGCCTACTGCGAATTTCATCACATGCACGGTCATTCGACTGCCAACTGCCGAACCTTGGGAATGAAGCTCGCGGCAAAGCTGGTAGCCGGAGAACTCGGTAGCGCAGTCAGCTTAAAGGACTTCGAGCAAGAAGGCGAAAAAGATCAGCCGAACCAGACAAGTCAGAATGACGATACACCCAAGCGAGGAAGACGAGATGACGAGGCAGCGCAGTCAGGTTCTCGAAGAAGAATAAATATGATAATGGGTGGATCACAATACTGTTCGGACACGGTGTCTTCAATCAAAGCTTTCCAGCGGCGAGCCGATGCGAGTGTAAACTGGTCAGCACCCTCCAAACTTCCCAACGATGTTATCTCGTTTGAAGAAAGGGAAACCACCGGCATCGACAGACCACATAACGACCCCCTCGTGATAGAATTGATCGTTGATGATTGCGATGTCGCCCGAGTTCTGATAGACACAGGAAGCTCCGTAGATGTGATCTTCCGGGAGACTCTCAGAAGGATGAACATAGACCTGGACAAAATCACAGCCACGCCGAAGCCTTTAGCTGGATTCTCGGGAGAGACGATCATGACCCTTGGAACAATAAAATTCCCTGTCCGAGCTGAACAGGTAACCAAGATAGTGGAGTTTTCGGTTGCAGATCATCCTGCGATCTACAATGTGATCATGGGCACACCCTGGATAAACTCGATGCGAGCTGTACCATCGACTTATCACCTCTGCATCAAATTTCCGACCCCTGGGGGGATCAAAACAATTTGGGGAAACCAAAAGGAATCCCGCAAATGATTTCTAGCCGAACATAAACTTAGGAACCCCGTCACAGAGACCACCACTAGGAGAAAGAAGATGAAGACGGAGAGGGAACCCGAGAAGGAGTTGGCAAAACTCTTATAGCAATTACAGATCACAGAGGATCGCGAGAGGGAAAGCAAACCAACTTGCGACCCCGTCGTCTTGGTGAACATAGATGGCAATCACCCAGAACGCTGTGTCGAAATAGGGGCCGAGCTGAAAGATCCAATAAGGGGAGAGCTGATTTCTTTCCTTAAAAAGAACCTACACACCTTCGCATGGGAAGCTGAAGATATGCCCGGCATCAGCATCAACGTAACGTGCCACGAGCTGCACGTGGACCCAAGCTTTAAACCCGTCAAACAGAAAAGGCAAAAACTTGGTCCGGACAGAGCACAAGCAGTGAATGACGAGGTGGAACGATTACTACGTGTGGGATCAATAGTCGAAGCAAAGTATCCAGACTGGCTCGCTAACCCTGTGGTGGTTAAGAAGAAAAATGGGAAATGGCGTGTATGCGTGGATTTCACCGACTTGAACAAAGCCTGCCCCAAAGACAGCTTTCCACTGCCGCATATTGATCGATTGGTGGAAGCGACAGCAGGCAACAAACTCCTTTCATTTATGGATGCCTTTATCACAGACCGCGGGATATACTGCTACAAAGTCATGCCGTTCGGCCTAAAAAATGCTGGAGCCACCTACCAGCGATTAGTAAACCGAATGTTCGCTGGCCAACTGGGGAAGACAATGGAAGTTTACATAGACGACATGCTGGTGAAGTCTTTAGAGGAGAAGGATCACGTAGCTCACCTGGAAGAATGTTTCAAGCAACTGAATCTGCATAACATGAAGCTGAACCCAACCAAGTGCAGATTCGCGGTCACGTCTGGAGAATTCCTTGGATATCTGGTCACCCACCGTGGAATTGAAGCCAATCCAAAGCAGATTGATGCGCTCGTACGGATGGCGTCGCCGAAGAAAAAATGCGAAGTCCAGAGGCTAACTGGACGGGTCGCCGCGCTGAATCATTTCATCTCTCGGTCAACTTATAAATGTTTGCCTTTCTACGATACGCTACGTGGGAACAAGAAGTTTGAATGGACAGAAAAATGCGAGCAGGCGTTTCAACAGCTGAAAGAGTACCTAGCCAGCCCTCCAGTACTTACGAAACCGGTAGAAGGCGAGCCACTGTTTCTATACACGGCCGTTTCGGCCACGGCGGTAAGTGGTGTACTCATCAGGGAAGAGCGCAGCGAGCAGAAGCCAATTTTTTATGTTAGTCAAACTCTCACCGACGCTGAAACACGGTATCCACAGATGGAAAAGCTGGCATTGTCTGTGGTAATGTCCACTCGAAAACTGAGACCATACTTCCAGTCACATTCGATTGTAGTTTTGACTACCTTCCCACTGCGATCCATCTTGCATAGCCCTAGCCAGTCCGGGAGATTGGCAAAGTGGGCAATAGAGCTGAGCGAATATGACATCGAATATCGAAGCAGAACCTGCGCCAAATCTCAAGTCCTAGCCGAGTTCTTGATAGAACTCCCAGAGGAAGTGATAGAAGAGCCGGCTCCGAGCACAATATGGAGGCTTCACGCGGATGGATCATCATCAAAACAAGGATCCGGAGTGGAAATACGGTTAACCTCTCCAACAGGCAAAATCCTCGAACAGTCATTCCGCCTGGGTTTTCGTGCATCTAATAACGAGGCAGAATATAAAGCTTTGATAGCTGGAATGAGACTTGCTCTTGGACTCAAGGTTTCGCACGTCCAAGCCTACTGCGATTCACAGCTGGTGGTCAACCAAGTTAGCGGCGAGTACACAGCCAGAGACGACCGAATGGAAGCTTATCTAAAGATTGTCAAAGGACTGGCTGCACAGTTCGAAGAATTCACATTAACACGGATACCACGCGGGGAAAATACTTCGGCAGACGCGCTAGCAGCACTCGTATCCACCTCCGATCCGGACTTGAAAAGAATAATCCCAGTGGAATTCATCAAAAACCCAAGTATCAGCCTATCTGACACCGTGAACGCGGTCACTCGCTCTCAAACAGCTGTTCGAGCCGGAGGAATATCTGGGCCAAGCCTTGCAGAAAAGGGCAGCACCGACACCGCCAATCCGGATGACCAGAACGTGACGCCACCATTGGAAGACAAAGCAATTGAAATAGGGGAAGAACCTGAAACGGAGCCTCTGGCCGAAAGTGACGTAGCGGACATGGAGGAAGACCCACAACAAACAGAAACGGACTACGGATGCGACAAAGAATGGATGGGAGCAATTCGCGTATACATCATGGACGGCGAGACACCATCAGATAAGTGGGCTGCTAGAAAACTCAGAGCTCAAGCTGCTCGATATGTTTTCTTAGATGGAAACGTCTTCAAGTGGAGATTCTCAGGACCACTGATGGCTTGCGTCGAAGGTGCCGAAGCAAGAAACATCATGGAAGAGGTCCATAGTGGCTCGTGTGGCAATCACTCCGGTGGAAGAGCCTTGGCGATCAAGATCAAGCGTCATGGATACTATTGGCCAACGATGGTGAAGGACTGTGAAAAGTTCTCTGCCAGGTGCGAAAAATGCCAACGACATGCCCCAATGATTCATCAACCTACGGAGCTGCTATCATCAATCTCAGCGCCCTACCCTTTCATGCGCTGGTCAATGGACATCGTCGGGCCTCTGCATAGGTCCAAACAAAAGAGGTTCTTGCTGGTTTTGACAGATTACTTCTCAAAATGGGTAGAAGCAGATTCTTACGCCAACATAAAGGATGCCCAAGTCGAAAATTTCGCCTGGAAAAATATCTTATGCCGACATGGAGTTCCCTACGAAATTGTTACGGACAACGGCTCGCAATTTATCTCTACAAGGTTTGAAGCCTTCTGCGAAAAATGGAAGATACGACTCAGCAAGTCTACGCCACGCTACCCACAAGGGAATGGACAAGCAGAGGCAGTAAACAAGACCATCCTGGATGGATTGAAAAAACGCCTTGATGCAAAGAAGGGACGCTGGGCAGATGAATTCGAAGGAGTATTATGGTTGCACCGAACCACTCCGCGATGTGCCACTGGAGAAACACCCTTTGCCCTTGTCCATGGTACCGAATGTGTCATCCCAGCCGAGGTTCCCTGGAGTCCGCCGCAGACTTCTTTCTGGACAGGAAGGACTGAATCACCTCATGCTACTCGATGAGTTGGACTTGGTTAACGAACGAAGGGATCAGGCACTGGTTCGGATTCAGAATTATCAACAGGCAGCAGCTAAGTATTACAACACCAACGTCAGAAGTCGCAAGTTCAAAGAAGGTGATCTGGTTCTCCGCAAAGTTTTTCAGAACACAGCCGAAACAAACGCTGGCAAACTAGGAGCAAACTGGGAAGGACCCTACAAAATCACCAAGACAGTCAGACCCGGAGTATACGAGCTCTCAAACATGTCTGATATTCCGGTACCAAGATCTTGGAACGCAATGCACCTAAAGAGGTATGTTGGGGTCAAAACCCGCCCAGCTGTGATCAATGGGAAAATGGCTCAGTATGAAAATACGAAGAATCGGACAAGGCCGAAATTGTGCCTAAGTCGTTTCTGTACGAGTCCACTTAAGCACAAGAGAGGCCATTCTGGCTAAAGCAGCTCCATTTCCGGCCAAGGAAGCTTCACTTCGGCTGGGAGACTCAGGCAAGCCTTGTCTCCGCTTAGGCAGGCCTTGTCTCCACTTAGGCAAGCTTTGGCTCACATCGGCAGAGCTTTGCTCCACTTCGGCACAGCCATGGTCACATCGGCAAGCCTAGTCACTTCGGCACGGAGACTTCGGCAAGCCTAGCTTACTTCGGCAAGCCTAGTCACTTCGGCACGGAGACTTCGGCAGGCCCAGTGGCTTCGGCAAAGGAGACTTCGGCAAGCCTAGCTCACTTCGGCAAGGGAGACTTCGGCAAGCCTAGCTCACTTCGGCAAGCCTAGTGACTTCGGCACGGAGACTTCGGCAAGCCTAGCTTACTTCGGCAAGCCTAGCTCACTTCGGCAGGGAGACTTCGGCAAAGAAAGAAGAGACTTAGGCAAGCCTTGTCTCCGCTTAGGCAAGCCTTGTCTTCACTTAGGCAAGCCTTGTCTCCACTTAGGCAAAGCTTTGTCTCCACTTAGGCAAGCTTTGTCTCACATCGGCAAGCTTTGGCTCACTTCGGCAGGGAGACTTCGGCAAAGGAAGGAGAGACTTAGGCAAACTTTGTCTCCGCTTAGGCAAGCCTTGTCTTCACTTAGGCAAGCTTTGTCTCCACTTAGGCAAGCTTTGGCTCGTATCGGCAAAAGCTTTGTCTTCACTTAGGCCAGCCTTGGGCCATGGTCACATCGGCAAGCATGGCTTCGGCAAGCGTGGCTTTGGCAAGCATGGCTTTGGCAAGCTAGGCCACATCGGCAAGCCTGGCTTCGGCAAGGCCACATCGGCAAGCCTGGCGTCGGCAAGGCCACATCGGCGAGCGTGGCTTTGGCGAGCGTGGCCACTTCGGCAAGCCTGGCATCAGCAAGGCCACATCGGCAAGCGTGGCTTCGGCAAGTATGGCTTCGGCAAGCTAGGCCACATCGGCAAGTGTGGCTTCGGCAAGCCAGGCCACTTCGGCAAGCATGGCTTCGGCAAGCGTGGCTTCGGCAAGCGTGGCTTCGGCAAGCTAGGCCACATCGGCAAGCCTGGCTTCGGCAAGGCCACATCGGCAAGCCTGGCTTCGGCAAGGCCACATCGGCAAGCGTGGCTTCGGCGAGCTAGGCCACTTCGGCAAGCCTGGCATCGGCAAGGCCACATCGGCAAGCGTGGCTTCGGCAAGCTAGGCCACATCGGCAAGCCTGGCTTCGGCAAGGCACATCGGCAAGCCTGGCTTCGGCAAGGCCACATCGGCAAGCGTGGCTTCGGCGAGCTAGGCCACTTCGGCAAGCCTGGCTTCGGCAAGGCCACATCGGCAAGCGTGGCTTCGGCAAGTATGGCTTCGGCAAGCTAGGCCACATCGGCAAGCGTGGCTTCGGCAAGCTAGGCCACATCGGCAAGCCTGGCTTCGGCAAGGCCACATCGGCAAGCCTGGCTTCGGCAAGGCCACATCGGCAAGCGTGGCTTCGGCAAGCTAGGCCACTTAGGCAAGGGGAGACTTCGGCAAGAAGCTCCACTTAGGCAAGAGGAGACTTCGGTAAGCCCACATCGGCACAGGGAGCTCCACATCGGCAAGCTCCACTTCGGCCAGAGGAGCTTTACTTCGGCAAAGAGGAGATTTTGGCCAACGTCTCCACTTCGGCCAACACCTCCACTTCGGCCAATGTCTCCACTTCGGCCAACACCTCCACTTCGGCCGACTCCTCCACATCGGCACACCTCCACTTCGGCCAACTCCTCCACATCGGCACATCTCCACTTCGGCCAAGAAGCACCACGTCGGCAAGGAGACTTCGGTATGGGGACATCGGCAAGGAGACTTCAGCACGGGGACTTCGGCACGACCTTCACATCGGCAAGGAGACTTCGGCACGAAAAGCGCCACTTCGGCCAATGGCTTCGGCCAAAAGCACTTCGGCCAACAAGCTTCACTTCGGCCAAAAGCACTTCGGCCAACAAGCTTCACTTCAGCCAACGAGCTCACTTCGATCGTGATACGAATCCACTTAGGCACTATACGAGATCTTTTCGGCCGAAGTCGTTTCTATACGAAGATAGTTTGGCCGAAGTCAAATCTATACGAAACTGCCTGGCCGAAGTCAATTCTATACGAAGCTGTCTGGCCGAAGTCGAGTCTACACGAAGCCAGAAGACGACGCGGCCGAAGTTATTTCTATACGAAGACAACAAGCCCATCTTCGGCCTACAACGATACAGAGGCCCACGAAGTCAAGCCGACTTCGCTAAAAAGGAAATCCCAAAGGATTAGGAAGTCTTTAGGATTGACCTGGCCGACTAAAACTAGTATATATATCTATGTACATCCTTTGAAAAAGGGATCCGCAATTTTACTTAGCAAAAAACCCTAGACTTTTTTGCTCTCAAACTCTTGAACGCAAACAGCTTTCTTAACAGCTTAATAAAAACCATCTTTGGATCTCTCCATTCGTGGTTCATCCGCAGAAATTTCATCCCCCTTAACAAACCTCCGACAAATTCTAATTGTGTTGATTTCGACTCCCACAATTTGGCGCTAGAAGGAGGGGCCTTTGAAACTTTCTTACTCCAAGGAACCACCGCACGAACGATTCGAAGAAGATGACTAGCGACGGACGAACTGACGACCCGCAGGACACGGGGATCGATGGATCTGGAGCAACAGATACACCAACACCTGCAGTCGTGGAGACGAGCCCAGAGGCCCTATCACAGATCAAGACGATGCTGGAGACGCTGCTCAAGAAGGTGGAGGAGCAGGATAAGCTAAACACGACGATGACCGATAAACTCGAAGTCCTTGCAACAGCGAGCCAAGCCCGTGGTAGAGGCTCAGGAGTTGACCTAATGAGGCGCCCTCTTCGACGTCTCAACCCAACGGCCCTCGATTTCTCAACACCCCACCATACGACGAGAACCCAAAGCGGGTTGCTCCCTACAAACCAACCAATCACGACCGCAGAGCTGAACGCAACACCACAGGTGGCAAACACGCAGACTATGGGCGGCATGAATCCAGTGATCAACCTGGAGGATAACCCAGAGGGTGAACACGACTCGGAACACCGCCGCGAATCTGAACTCACGGGTGCGACCCGAACTCGAAACGAACGAAGCAACACCAACCTTGGCCATGATCAGGACCTCACCGAAGAGGAGGAGAACATCCTCTGGGCCCAACGAGCCCAGATCGAGGAAGAGCGCAAAGCAATGATTCGAGCCCAAAAGGAGGAGATGGCCGAAATTCGGGCAGGCATGGAGCAAGCTGCCACCGAGATGAAATTCGTTCGATCTCAGATGCATAGGGCTACTAGCAAGGCTCCCGAACTCGACCGAGTGCTTGAAGAAGCACAGAACACCCCGTTCACGGCTCAAATCACTAAGGCGAGGGTTTCTGACCCGGGGAAGATGAAGATACCAGTCTACGAGGGTAAAACTGATCCGAAGGAGCACCTGACCGCCTTCGCAATAGCAATGGGGCGAGAAAATTTCAGAGAGGGAGAAGAAGACGCTGGACAATACGACATCGAGTATCGCGGACGAACCTGCGTAAAATCGCAAGTACTTGCCGATTTTCTAATCGAGCTTCCAGAGGAAAGCCTCGCCGAAGGAAACCCGAATTCGACTTGGCAACTTCACATTGACGGCTCATCATCCAAAAACGGTTCAGGGGTCGGGATACGTCTGACGTCGCCAATGGGCGAAATACTTGAACAATCCTTCCGCCTAGGTTTTCACGCCTCCAACAATGAAGCAGAATACGAAGCCCTCATTGCCGGATTAAAGCTTGCGCAGGGACTCAAGATTGACTGCATTCACGCGTTCTGCGATTCACAGTTGGTCGCAAACCAGTTCAGCGGAGAATACGCAGCTAAAGACGATCGTATGGAGGCATATCTGAAAGTCGTCAGAGACTTGACTGCTCAATTCAAAGAGTTCACACTCACGCGGATTCCATGAGGAGAGAACACTTCGGCTGACGCACTGGCCGCCCTCGCATCCACTTCTGATCCAGCCTTGAAACGAGTTATTCCGGTGGAATTCATCGAGCGCCCAAGCATCACTCTCACGGAAATAGTGAGCGTAGTTACTCGATCCCAAGCCGCCAGGACGGCGCGGGAGAAAGCCTGTACACCAGCCAATGCTGGAGATGACGCTGACGAACGAGAAGCTGTAACCAACGGCTCGATAGTCCAGAACGAGACATACGCGGCAGAAAAAGGACAGGCCTCTCGAATGGAAATAGATGCAGTCATCGCAGACGAAGATCCTATGACTGCTGCGGAGCAAGCAACGTCTATGGACGAGGACTTTACGACCCTCCCCTCCAACGTCGACCCCTGCCACGAAACTGGAGTCGTCGAGACGAATGGAGCGTGTACGGACATACAGTATGGCTGCGACAAGGGGTGGCTCGACGACATCCGCGGATACATCTGCGATGGTCTCTTACCTTCAGACAAATGGGCGGCCCGAAAACTTCGGGCGCAAGCAGCGCGTTACATCTTGCTCGACGGTAATGTTTTGAAATGGAGATTCTCAGGGCCATTACTCGCCTGCGTCGAAGGAAAGGAGGCAAGGGCAATCATGGAGGAGGTCCACGGCGGCTCCTGTGGTAACCACTCGGGAGGACGAGCTTTGGCAATAAAGATCAAACGACATGGCTATTACTGGCCGACCATGATACAAGATTGCGAGAAATACTCGTCCAGGTACGAGAAATGTCAACGTCACGCACCGATGATTCATCAGCCGACCGAGATGCTCTCTTCGATATCATCACCCTATCCTTTCATGCGATGGTCCATGGATATCGTTGGACCTTTACATCCGTCAAAGCAGAAACGATTCTTATTGGTCCTGACTGACTATTTTTCAAAGTGGGTGGAGGCAGATTCGTATGCTAGCATCAAGGATGCACAAGTCGAGAGTTTCGTATGGAGGCACATCATATGCCGTCATGGAGTCCCATACGAGATCGTCACCGATAATGGGTCACAGTTCATTTCCACAAGGTTCGAAGCTTTCTGCGAAAAGTGGAAGATCCGGATAAGCAAATCAACCCCACGATATCCACAGGGCAACGGCCAGGCTAAAGCAATAAACAAAACGATTCTCGACGGTCTCAAGAAACGCCTCGACCAGAAGAAAGGCCGATGGGCCGACGAACTGGAAGGTGTATTGTGGTCTCATAGAACGACACCGCGGCGAGCAACCAATGAAACTCCGTTCGCCCTCGTCTATGGGACAGAATGCGTCATTCCACCAGAGATAAATTTTCCTGGAGTCCGCCGAAGACTACTCCCAGAACAAGAAGGACTCAATCACTTGTTGATGCTTGACGAGCTGGACTTGATCGACGAAAGACGGGATCAAGCCTTGATCCGAATTACGAATTACCAGAACGCAGCGGCAAAATACTACAACTCTCACGTACGAAATCGACCGTTCTACGAAGGAGACCTGGTCCTACGGAAAGTTTTCCAGAATACTGCTGAGCTGAATGCCGGCAAACTCGGAGCGAACTGGGAAGGACCTTACAAAATCATGAAAGTAGTCCGACCAGGAGTGTACGAACTCGCCAACACGTCTGACGTTCCAATACCACGATCGTGGAACGCAATGCACCTCAAGAAGTACTATACTTAGGATACTTCACATGAACTACGGGGCGGCTTGATCCCTGCAAAGGGTACGTAGGCAGCTCATCTTCGGATGGGTTCAGCTGCCCCCCTCCTAAAAAAAGGGGGGAGTGGGTACGTATACTCGTATACTCCCACCTTTCAAAGCGTCTACTTAATGCAAGCTTCTCGAAGCAATTTTCGTCATATCATATCCTCCACGGGTTACTAAAGCCTTAACGAAAACATGCATCACATACGCACCTTTCACGAATCATTTAAAGTCCTAACTAAAACAGGCACCTCTCTTCACCCTCGTTGCTGCTGGCCACAGCAACGAACTACTACATCCTTTACGGATCTAACTACTACATCCTAGCGGATTAAAAGCGCGCGCTACATAAATAACTGCGTCCATTGTCGGAGCGGGTATACTTACGGTAGCGTACCCGTAAACCGAAATGTTCATCCTAAACCCAACAAACGAATCGTTGGTCCTAACAGTACTACATGTTCATTGACGGAGCGGATATGCTTACGGTAGCGTATCCGTAAACCGAAATGCTCATCCTAAGCCCAACAACAAATCGTTGGTCGCAACAGTACTACGTGTCCATTGTCGGAGCGGATACGCTTACGGTAGCATATCCGCAAACCGAAATGTTCATCTGAAAACCCAACAAACGAATCGTTGGTCAGAACGCCTGTGTTTATAATCGAAGCAAGTGTGCTTACGCTAGCGTAAACATTCAGAACGAAACAAACGAACTGTCGGTATTAATACTAGCACAAACTATAGCAAAACGGATCAGTCCTCCTTGGATAATGGAAAAGCAGCATTCGAGCAACAAGTTTCGACAACAAAGAAACGACACAACTAAAGCCAAAGCCACAACGCAAACATAACAAGTCAATATGGATAAAGCCGTCCAGGCACCATGTCCAAATAACGTCAAAGCATAATTAAAACGATGACTTGGGCAGTTCCCCATCATCATCATACCTTACCCCTCAAGGACGCACCCTAATCATCGTCGGAGGATTCGGCCGTCGTCTCGGATTCAGAGGCTTCGTTCGAACCAAGTTTACCCCTATTGGATCCGGAGAATAGGCGAACGCCGACATCCGCTGCTAACGCCTCAACAGACTCATCACCAAGCGCGACGTCAGCCGAGTCTTCAGAGATCGGCGAGACCACTAGGTCATTCCCCAACGAAGCGACCAACTTATCAAACTCGTCATCGGCACCAGCGTACCTCGCTCTCCATCCCTCAAGTTTCTCCGTTTCGGCGTCCAGCGAAGACGGTTCGTCACCGCGGAGCAGCGCGAGGAGTTCAAGGTTCCCGTCGACTTGGGCGAGATCGACGACGCTGTTCTTCAAAGTTTCGCCCAAGATCTTGATCTTCTCCTTGGCTCGGTTGACTTTGGATTGAAACTTCTCGGCCAGTCCGCGCATCGCCCCCTTCTTGGCCCGTTCGACTTTCTTCTCGGTCATAGCCCTCTCCGAGCTCAGCATCCGCTGGAGCTCGGCCACTCGAGCCTCTTGCTGGACCCGATAGGATTCCAAGTCTTCCTTCTGTTTTGACGCTGCCTCCGTCGCAGCGTCGCGCTCGCGCTCGGCTTCGGTAAGCTTTGATCGAAGCCCTTTGGCCACTTCTCGTGCACGTTCGGCCCTCCTCGCATTCTTACGAACGTCCGCCTCGTAACCGGACGTCATCTTGTTAATAGAGGCCACGAACTGAATGGAAGGAAACAGAGAGATCAGGCATCGCATTTTCAACGAAGTACAAAAATGAGGGGGGTTCCACTCAAACTACCTTAGCACCACGGCGAGACATTTCAGCAGATGGCTTGCTCCAGGACAAAGTATCGGGAGGAGGAAAACAATCCCCCTTGGAAAGAATCTTGGAGGAAAACATTTCGGCAGCAAACGGCTGAGATACGGGCTGCGAAGGCAGCTCGTGCTCGGCAGCACCACGAGCCGACGCGTTGCGCCTTTTTCGTCCAGGAGCGTCATCTCTTTGAGGATTTTTTCCTGTGTCAACCTTTGCCGGGACACGTCTCCGGACTGGCCTCACCCGATCGGCATCCTCACTTGTAGCCGCAGCCTTGCCCTTTCCGCGGTGAAACGGGGGCAAGCCCAACACGACCTCTCTCACAATGGGGATCGACGGAGCCAGCATGGACGGTTCAACAGACGAGTCGCCCGAGGGGAAAGCTAGGGCAGCACTCAGCTGCTCCGCAGAGATCTCAGTTCGGCTGACCTCTGCCTGCTCCATCGCGGCACGGCTCTCGGTCTCCATCCTTTCGCGAACAGATGGTTTTTTTCCCATAGCTCTCTTCGTACTGCTAGAAGAACACGAAGGAGATGAACTTGGAGAATAATACCCAAAGTATCGTGCCCGCGCTCTTTCCACTCTTTGAAGAGTAAAATCTCCTTGCCAGTCGCACTCACCGGAAGCTAGAGTCTCACGAAATGTAATTATGTCCGGAGGACACGTCGGGAGTGGATTAGGAACTGCAAAACCAACAAATAAGACTGAGGGTCATGACATGTTCAAAAGGGCAGAAAATCTCGTAAAGCTATGGATCGGCTACCGATTTTTCTCCATGTGGTCCTAATTTTGTTTACCCAATCTGCACCGACCGAAGCCTCGGAGATGGGCACGAAGAAGAAATAATCCTCCCAATATCTGTCTTTACTTGGGAATCCTCCGATAATTTTGCGGTGAGTTTTGTTCGAAAGGGAGTAAAGAAGCGAATCCTTGGAGCGAAACGTCCGGAAGGATAACAGGTTCAACAAGTGATCCACGGTGACTTCTTCGCCACACTCGAAGCTGCGGACCACGATCCCAACCAGGTGTCGAATTCCCCGCGGATTTATTTGCGCCAGAGCCAGTCTATGCTTCCACAGATACCCCAGGATGACCCCTGGTATTGGGAACCATATGAAGCACATGTAGAAACAACTCTCGTACAGAGTAAAGAACCCTTTTGGGGGCTCACTGGCCCGATCCGAGGGCGATGGAAGGATGAAGTCAATTTCTTCAGAAATGTTGAAACGGTGCCGGAGAGACTCCAAAGATTCAGCAGTGGAGAGAGTAGATCCTGGTGGATCAGGCGCCTCATGCTTGTATGTGCCCTTAGATACTCGCCGTGTTGAAGAACACGCCCGAAGGCTCGCGTCTTGCCTAAGCCTAACACAATCGGAACTCCAATTCTCCATCTCAATTTTTACATTGAACGGATTCTCCATCTCGCCCAGCGAAGAAAATCACTTCGGCAATGGATTACTTCGGCAGAGGAGACTTCGGCCGAAAACAATTTCAGGGGCAACAAAAAAAACTAGACAACCTAAAACAAAAAAAATATCTTCAAGAGGAGGAGAGAGAAGGGAGAGAGAAGTTACCTTGAGATTTTTGAGAAGTGAGGAAGTGAAGAGGAAATGAGGAGAAGGGGGAGCATATATAGGCTAATAAAGCAAAAGATGATGTCATCATACATTGGAAGCTGTACCAAAACACAGTTGAAAGAAAAAATTTCTACTGGAAAGAAGATTATCAGTCTGAAGACAGAGAACCTGGTGGACATCATTAACAGCGGACCCAGCGTCATGTCAGCTCAGCTCATATCGATTGACACGGCACATTGATTCCAGCTTGGACTTCCTCTACCTCGGCACTATCATCACTGAAACTACCGAGCTGGGGGGCTAACTGTTGGGGTCAAAACCCGCCCAGCTGTGATCAATGGAAAAATGGCTAAGTATGAAAATACGAAGAATCGGACAAGGCCGAAATTGTGCCTAAGTCGTTTCTGTACGAGTCCACTTAAGCACAAGAGAGGCCATTCTGGCTAAAGCAGCTCCATTTCCGGCCAAGGAAGCTTCACTTCGGCTGGGAGACTCAGGCAAGCCTTGTCTCCGCTTAGGCAGGCCTTGTCTCCACTTAGGCAAGCTTTGGCTCACATCGCCAGAGCTTTGCTCCACTTCGGCACAGCCATGGTCACATCGGCAAGCCTAGTCACTTCGGCACGGAGACTTCGGCAAGCCTAGCTTACTTCGGCAAGCCTAGTCACTTTGGCAAGGAGACTTCGGCAGGCCCAGTGGCTTCGGCAAAGGAGACTTCGGCAAGCCTAGCTCACTTCAGCAAGGGAGACTTCGGCAAGCCTAGCTCACTTCGGCAAGCCTAGTCACTTCGGCAAGCCTAGCTTACTTCGGCAAGCCTAGCTAACTTCGGCAGGGAGGCTTCGGCAAAGAAAGGAGAGACTTAGGCAAGCCTTGTCTCCGCTTAGGCAAGCCTTGTCTCCGCTTAGGCAAGCCTTGTCTCCGCTTAGGCAGGCCTTGTCTCCACTTAGGCAAGCTTTGGCTCACATCGGCAGAGCTTTGCTCCACTTTGGCACAGCCATGGTCACATCGGCAAGCCTAGTCACTTCGTCACGGAGACTTCGGCAAGCCTAGCTTACTTCGGCAAGCCTAGTCACTTCGGCACGGAGACTTCGGCAGGCCCAGTGGCTTCGGCAAAGGAGACTTCGGCAAGCCTAGCTCACTTCGGCAAGGGAGACTTCGGCAAGCCTAGCTCACTTCGGCAAGCCTAGTCACTTCGGCACGGAGACTTCGGCAAGCCTAGCTTACTTCGGCAAGCCTAGTCACTTCGGCACGGAGACTTCGGCAGGCCCAGTGGCTTCGGCAAAGGAGACTTCGGCAAACCTAGCTCACTTCGGCAGGGAGACTTTGGCAAAGAAAGGAGAGACTTAGGCAAGCCTTGTCTCCGCTTAGGCAAGCCTTGTCTTCACTTAGGCAAGCCTTGTCTTCACTTAGGCAAAGCTTTGTCTCCACTTAGGCAAGCTTTGTCTCACATCGGCAAGCTTTGGCTCACTTCGGCAGGGAGACTTCGGCAAAGGAAGGAGAGACTTAGGCAAACTTTGTCTCCGCTTAGGCAAGCCTTGTCTTCACTTAGGCAAGCTTTGTCTCCACTTAGGCAAGCTTTGGCTCGTATCGGCAAAAGCTTTGTCTTCACTTAGGCCAGCCTTGGGCCATGGTCACATCGGCAAGCATGGCTTCGGCAAGCGTGGCTTCGGCAAGCATGGCTTCGGCAAGCTAGGCCACATCGGCAAGCCTGGCTTCGGCAAGGCCACATCGGCAAGCCTGGCTTCGGCAAGGCCACATCGGCGAGCGTGGCTTCGGCGAGCGTGGCCACTTCGGCAAGCCTGGCATCGGCAAGGCCACATGGGCAAGCGTGGCTTCGGCAAGCGTGGCTTCGGCAAGCTAGGCCACATCGGCAAGCCTGGCTTCGGCAAGGCCACATCGGCAAGCCTGGCTTCGGCAAGGCCACATCGGCAAGCGTGGCTTCGGCGAGCTAGGCCACTTCGGCAAGCCTGGCATCGGCAAGGCCACATCGGCAAGCGTGGCTTCGGCAAGCTAGGCCACATCGGCAAGCCTGGCTTCGGCAAGGCCACATCGGAAAGCCTGGCTTCGGCAAGGCCACATCAGCAAGCGTGGCTTCGGCGAGCTAGGCCACTTCGGCAAGCCTGGCTTCGGCAAGGCCACATCGGCAAGCGTGGCTTCGGCAAGTATGGCTTCGGCAAGCTAGGCCACATCGGCAAGCGTGGCTTCGGCAAGCTAGGCCACATCGGCAAGCCTGGCTTCGGCAAGGCCACATCGGCAAGCCTGGCTTCGGCAAGGCCACATCGGCAAGCGTGGCTTCGGCAAGCTAGGCCACTTAGGCAAGGGGAGACTTCGGCAAGAAGCTCCACTTAGGCAAGAGGAGACTTCGGCAAGCCCACATCGGCACAGGGAGCTCCACATCGGCAAGCTCCACTTCGGCCAGAGGAGCTTTACTTCGGCAAAGAGGAGATTTCGGCCAACGTCTCCACTTCGGCCAACACCTCCACTTCGGCCAACGTCTCCACTTCGGCCAACACCTCCACTTCGGCCGACTCCTCCACATCGGCACACCTCCACTTCGGCCAACTCCTCCACATCGGCACATCTCCACTTCGGCCAAGAAGCACCACGTCGGCAAGGAGACTTCGGTATGGGGACATTGGCAAGGAGACTTCGGCACGGGGACTTCGGCACGACCTTCACATCGGCAAGGAGACTTCGGCACGAAGAGCGCCACTTCGGCCAACGGCTTCGGCCAAAAGCACTTCGGCCAACAAGCTTCACTTCGGCCAAAAGCACTTCGGCCAACAAGCTTCACTTCAGCCAACGAGCTCACTTCGATCGTGATACGAATCCACTTAGGCACTATACGAGATCTTTTCGGCCGAAGTCGTTTCTATACGAAGATAGTTTGGCCGAAGTCAAATCTATACGAAACTGCCTGGCCGATGTCAATCCTATACGAAGCTGTCTGGCCGAAGTCGAGTCTACACGAAGCCAGAAGACGACGCGGCCGAAGTCATTTCTATACGAAGACAACAAGCCCATCTTCGGCCTACAACGATACAGAGGCCCACGAAGTCAAGCCGACTTCGCTAAAAAGGAAATCCCAAAGGATTAGGAAGTTTTCCTGATCTCTTTAGGATTGACTTGGCCGACTAAAACTAGTATATATATCTATGTACATCCTTTGAAAAAGGGATCCGCAATTTTACTTAGCAAAAAACCCTAGACTTTTTTGCTCTCAAACTCTTGTACGCAAACAGCTTTCTTAACAGCTTAATAAAAACCATCTTTGGATCTCTCCGTTCGTGGTTCATCCGCAGAAATTTCATCCCCCTTAACAAACCTCCGACAAATTCTAATTGTGTTGATTTCGACTCCCACAAGGTATTACCACTAAATCACTTCACATGAACTACGGGACGACTTGATCCCTGAAAAGGGTACGTAGGCAGCTCGTCTTCGGACGAGTTCAGTTGTCCCCCTCCTCAAAAAAGGGGGGGGGGGTGGGTACGTATACATGTATACTCCCACACCTCGCATCACTCTTTAAAGGTAATAACTTCAAATTTTTTCTAAGTAAACTCGTGTCACTTAGTCTACACGAGTTACATCTTTACATCCTTCATGGATATTCATCACCTCGTCCGTTGCTGGCCACAACGGACGGACAACCACATCCTTTATGGATTTTAACCATTATCTCTATACGGGATTAAAGGTTCTTAACACCCTCTTACGGGTATAAAAGCGCGCTATACAAATTTCGATTGGGTATATCCTAATATAATATCCCAAAGGTATATCCTGGACGATATTCTTACAAGTTTATCTTTGAGAGGGACCCGTAAGTCGAAAACTCGCAAGTCTTAACACTCAAACTAAACTCTAAAAACCCAGTAAACACCTCTTGGTACACTGGTCATAAACATCTCAGAAACATAATACTAGACCTAAAAAGTTAGTATGAGATTTTAAACATGCTTCACTGTCGAAAGAACGGGAATGTAAGCCGGAACACCGCAAACCCTAAACTAACACCAAAAAGACTAAACCATATTCTTTACCAAACAAAGATGGTTCGCGATATCACATCAAAAAGACGGACGAGAACTTAGATAGATACTTCCAGCAAGGGATAAGAGAGTTCATGCCAACGAATGGCAAACATTACAAGACTTAGCAATTGACACATAAAAGAGTTGGATAAAGCCGTCCAGGCGCTTGTCTTAAACAAAAACATACCAAAACAAAAGAGAGAGTTCTCGAGTTAAAAAAAAACAAAGAGAAGGATCATTCAAGAGGATCTGGCTCGGAAGGCTTCTCAGCGGCAAGATCGGCAATCCCCGGTGTACCAACATTCGAACCTGCAAAATCTACAACTCCGGCTGTTGCCGCCGCATTCTCCGTTGGCTCGGTTCCCAGGAGAGTGCCTGTGGATTCTGAGGAAACGGGTGAGAGCATCAGGTCTTTCTTCAGCTCGGCCTCAATCTTCCCGAACTCATCCGCCGCGTCGGCCAAGTCAGCACTCCATCCTGTCAGCTTCGACACCTCGGAGTCGAGAGCAGGTGCATCCTCTTTCTGCAGAATCTCAAGAAGCTGAAGATTGCTGTCAACTTGGGCCAAATCAAGCTCTTTCTCCTTTGCCACTTTCAGCTCGTCAATGCTTTTCTCGATCTTAACAAGCCGCTCCTGAAACCTCCCCGACATCTCACGCCTCGCTGCTTTTTGGGCTTTTTTGACGTTTGCCTCATGCAAAGCATTGACGGCTTTGAGCTGTCTCTTCAGGGACTCGATTTCAGCAGCTTTCTTCTGCTTAGAACGATCCAATCTCATGGCCAAATCGCCTGTTTTTCCCCACTCATCTTTTAGGTACGTCCTCTCCTTCTCAAGAGCGTCAATCTGGGCTGAAGCAGCGGCCAGTTCTGCTGCGTGTTTCCCCTCAGACGGCGCCAAATTGTGGGAGTCAAAACTCGCACAATCAAAAACTTGTAAAGAGATTTAGGGATTCGACAAACTTCTATGTAAAGAAACCAAGAAACTGAGATCCAAAGATGGAGATTTTATTCAAGTTGTTTTGAAAGCTGTTTGTAAAGTAATCAGTGTTTTGCTAGGTCAATTTTCGGATCTCTTCCTCAAAGGGGTACATGTCTTATTTATACAAGAACAAGTCGGCTAGGCCCGCTTCCTAAAGATATTTAGAAAACTTCCTTTTTCTGGCTCGGATGTGGGCTTCTTTCTTAGGCTCGTCATCTTGGCCCACCAATCTCTTACGACTCGTTGGCTTGGACATGTTAAGATATTGGGCTCGTTGCTTCACTGGGTCATTGGCGAGCTGGCTCGTCGTTTGTCTTACCTGCTTATCCCAATTCCGAGCCAAGTAGTTGGCTCATCGCCTGACTTCCCTTGATACCGAGCCAGGAAGGTTGTCTGCCAACATGTCGGCTCGTCACCGTTCTTTGGTTTGCCGACATGTTGGCTCATTACCGTTCGTTGGTTTGCCGACATGTTGGCTCGTCACCGTTCGTTGGTTTGCCAACATGTTGGCTCGTCACCGTTCGTTGGTTTGCCAACATGTTGGCTCGTCACCGTTCGTTGGTTTGCCAACATGTTGCTGAGCCAGGTTTGGCTCGTCTCCTACTACTTCCATTGCCTAGCCAAGATGTTGGCTCGTCACCACTTCTCCATACTGCCTTGTCGCCGAGCCAAGTTTGGCTCGTCCTCTCTTCTTCCTGCTGCCTAGCCAAGATGTTGGCTCGTCACCACTTCTCCATACTGCATAGCCAAGATGTTGGCTCGTCACCACTTCTCCATACTGCCTTGTCGCCGAGCCAAGTTTGGCTCGTCCTCTCTTCTCCTTTGCTACCGAGCCAAGTTTGGCTCGTCACTGCTTCTCCCTGCTGTCTTGCCGCCGACCCAAGTTTGGCTCGTCCTCTCTTCTCCTTTGCTACCGAGCCAAGTTTGGCTCGTCACTGCTTCTTCCTGCTGTCTTGCCGCCGAGCCAAGTTTGGCTCGTCTTCTAATGTTTTAGCTCGTCGCCTAGGCTTTTTCCCATACTTAGTATTTTTAGCAGTTGATCTCGATGGGGTGAAAACTGACCCCAACATAAGTCATATCCATCACTGGTTCCTCTTGCGCCTCGGGTCAGCCGAGGTAGCTCGGTGATATTTGATCTTGTCACCGCGGGCGCCTGCTCGTTTGTTGGATGTGGCGGTGGTAGTCCTCCCAAAGTCCTTGGTGCGTCGCGTGGTGTTGAAAAATCCAGGGCCGTCGGGTTTAGGCCAAGCCGCCTGGTTATTCCGCTAACAGGTGGGTTCATAATTCAGTTGACTCCTCCAGATCGTGTGTTTCTGGCTCGGCTATCGGTTACAGTGACTCAATTCTCTCTGTTAGCGAGCTGTTCAGCTTGTCTTGCTCCTCGGCCTTCTTCAGCAACGCGGTCATCATGTTCTTCAATTCTGTTAGAGTTTCTGTGGTGCCTTCCGTGTTGCTAGAGGCAGATTGGTTCCTGTCCTAGGAGGATCGACGCCGGTGTTGCTCGCATCGTCACCACTTCGGTCTCCGTCGGTAGTCATTGCTTCAGATCTCGTATTAAGTGGTTCTAAGGTGTCAGAAAGTTTGAGATTCCCCACAGACGGGCCAAATTGTGGGAGTCGAAACTCGCACAACCAAAACTTGTAAAGAGATTTAGGGATTCGACAAACTTCTATGTAAAGAAAACCAGAAACTGAGATCCAAAGATGGAGATTTTATTCAAGCTGTTTCGAAAAGCTGTTTGTAAAGCAATAACGTTTTCTAGGTAATTTTCGGATCCCCTTTTCAAAGAGGTATATTGTCTATCTATACACAAATAGGTCGGCTAGGTTTCTTCCTAAACGAGAAAGGAAAACTTCCTTATTCTTCGGAATTTCCTTTCTGGTTTTCATGGGCTTCTTTCTTTGCCTCGTCGCCTCGGCCCACCAATGTCTTGTGGCTCGTTGTCTCGTTCTATCTAAGACGTTGGGCTTGTTGTTTGTTGGATCATCGATGGGCTGGCTCGTCGCCCATTTCTCCTGATGCCGAGCTGAGGGTTTGGTTCGCCAACATGTTGGCTCGTCACCGTTCTGCTGGTTTGCCAACATGTTGGCTCGTCACCAAGTATTTGGCTTGCTCCCACTCATTTCACTGCCTAGCCAAGATGTTGGCTCATCACCGCTTCTTCCTGCTGCCGAGCCAAGATGTTGGCTCGTCACTTCTTCCTGCTGCCTAGCCAAGATGTTGGCTCGTCACTTCTTCTTCCTGCTGCCGAGCCAAGTTTGGCTCGTCTCCTACTGCTTTATGCTGCCGAGCCAAGTTTGGCTCGTTGCACACTTCTTCCTGCTGCCTAGCCAACAGGGTGTTGGCTCGTCATCGTTTCTTCACGCCTAGCCAAGATGTTGGCTCGTCGTCTGCTGCCTAGCCAAGATGTTGGCTCGTCATCATTCCTTGGTACCGAGCCAAGTGTTGGCTCGTCACCATTTCTCCACGCGACATTGTCGCCGAGCCAAGTTTGGCTCGTCACCACTTCTCCACGCGGCATTGTCGCCGAGCCAAGTTTGGCTCGTCACTGCTTCTTCGTGCTGTCTTGTCGCCGAGCCAAGTTTGGCTCGTCCTCTCTTCTCCTTGCTACCGAGCCAAGTGGCTCGTCACCACTCCTTGCTACCCGAGCCAGGTTTGGCTCGTCTTCTAATGTTTTAGCTCGTCGCCTAGGCTTTTTTCCATAGTGTTTTTAGCAGTCGATCTCGATGGGGTGAAAACTGACCCCAACAGTAGTAAAAGATATGGTCCACGACACTAACCGATCACAATACCACTAAATAAATACTAGAATATATAATACATATGACCAGTGGGCGTGTCGGCGGTCACGTGTGGTCTGGGAGTACGGTCCACGGCACTAACCGACCCCAAGACCACTAACAGAATACTATAGTACAAAATACATCTGTGGGGTGCCGCCTGCCACAGATTGCTCAATTGAGCTACTAAATTTGGAATAGTATGCTGATACCGGTCTTAACAGAATAAAACAAATATGTTTCACTAGAATCATGATCTAGAATTTTTCAAACAAGATAAGCATATACTTTCCAAATATTATGCGTTCAAATAATTTAGTCGTTCATTAACTCCATATGTCCAAATCAATTTAATTAGTTCAAAATCAACATAATTTAACCATTCAACTTATTCTAAGTTTCTCTTAAAATATAATACCAACGTGTAATAATTCTAAGAGAGTTAGAACTCAGCTTGATATAAGTTTTCAGGTTGATTGATCCATGAACCAAAAATTATACGATGCCCACAAATACCAAATCAAACAGCTAGGTCATGAACAACCTTTTTCTGAAACTTCAGCAGCCACTGTCCTTCATGATCACAAAATAACTTTTTCTACAGATCTCCAATTTATATGATTCGACTGGAATCAGAAACTAGACTATATAGCTTTGTAAGGAATAATTAAATGCTCAAAATGGAGTATTATAGATAGGATTTTCGAATCCTTTTTGTGGACACAGAAACTGTTGGGCGATTATAGCAGATCCATAATATTTATTCGACCAGTTCTTATTATTCAAGCGACTACTTTCATATCTGAACGCTAATTCTTCTTGAAGAAGAAACTAAGGATGAGGTCGGAAAATTTGGGATCTTGATATCGAAGTT
This sequence comes from Pseudoturritis turrita, assembly GCA_900406555.1. Taxonomy (NCBI): domain Eukaryota; kingdom Viridiplantae; phylum Streptophyta; class Magnoliopsida; order Brassicales; family Brassicaceae; genus Pseudoturritis; species Pseudoturritis turrita. Next base: position 217,513 of record OVBL01000464.1, on the reverse strand, counting down.
CGAGTTTCATATTTAATGTTTCACTAGCTTAGAGGACGATTGAGTATATCAATGCTGTACATGCAAGCGAGAATCTCATAGCCAATCTCGAACTGACATGCCCATATATATAAGAGATCTTTAAATGGGGGATGTGCAATATCTCATTAAAATGTGTCTCATTATTGTTTACACCCTATTCCATTTAACATTTGTACTAAATCATTTAATATCGATAAAAATATCATGTTATTCATTTCGATTTGTATTCATCATTGTTCATTACAACGAAAATCTTAGTTCCTTTCTTTCAATCACTTACTTAAATACACAAAAAAAAAATTTTGACATATGGTAGAATCTCGTTGATTATCAAATTAATTTTGACATAAATTCTTATAAACTATAAAAAAATTTATCTATCACTCTATAATCAAACGGTAAATTTTTTATATAAGGACATTATCGTATTTTATTTTATTTTAAATATCAATCAATAACACTCATTAATACATTTGAATGTGATAACCGTATGGTTATCATGTGACTGGTGAAAACAGAACAAGGATACTCTGATATTATTTTATATAATATTTTAACTAATAAAATAACTAGTGCTTATTTAATTAATCATCGTCATCGTCTATTGAGTGGAATTGCATTGATTTTTGTCTAATGTATCCTAATTTTCACGATTTTTAATACGGTTTTTGTTATTATATATAATTTTTTCATGCAGTTTTATACCTTAAGTGGTAGTGTTAATGTGTTTGTAGTGTTTAGAATCTTTTTCAGGTCCATTGGACAAAATGTCAAGAAAACCGAAATATTGGACAGTTTTGAAGCATCATATGTGTAGCAACCGTTGAAGGCCTTCCCTTCATTGGATTGAGAAGAAATTTGTACACAAGATATCCACTTGAGTTAGATTTCATCCAGAAGTGGTTTGACATCATTTTGATCAATGGTCAGAAAGATACACCAATTCTCGTGAAGATATGTCATTCTGGTCCGCGAAAGAAACAAGTGCAGAAGACGAAGGACAAGGTGCATAGACAGGGTCTAAGTGCCGGACATATGACCAGGACCATATGATCGGGTGACACAACCAGTCATCTCTTCCAGACTTCCATTTCTTCCTTGGCGCAAGACCGGATGCGACGACCAACCTCAAGACGAAGAAAACATACCCGGGCATGAAAAGTCTTATGAAGGACCGGGTGGAAGCACCGGATGCATAGCCTTTGATTTTTTTCGGTCTTCAACCAGGTGGAAGGAACAGAACGCAGACCCCCCTGTTTGAGACCAGTCCACTGTAGAGAAAAAAGACAATTTTCCCTATTCTCATAGGACTTCTCCAAACCGACCCAAAAGAAACATAGGCCTATAAATACACATTTTAGCCACTTTAGACATAGATCACGATTATTATTCAAGAGATTTTTCTTATTTTCGTTTTTGAGCTTTAACGGAGAAGATCTAAACTATGTCTCATTGAGAAGATCTAAACTATGTCTCATTGAGAATATTTCTAAACCCTCGTACTTCTTAATTGATTTTATCATGCTATTTGTTTGATTTCTTTAATTATGCCTGAGTTATCTACTAGTTAGATTGAAGGGATTCAAGAAGATTATGGATTGTTAACTTGATGACTGTTTAGATAGGAAAATTCATTCGGTTTTCATCTAGGATTTGTGTTTAATGATGTTTGCTTGATTAATCACCTAGCAGCTGCTCTTAGGTTAATTTATTCACCATAAGTGTTGTTAAATTTCTTGAATTAATCTAGATGAGGTAAACGTCTTAACCAACGAGAGATAAGTTGAGGAGTCTTGTGAACAATTCGAACATGACCTTATTGCATGTTTAACTTCTTAAATATCAAACGAGAGTTTCGAGATTTAGGTTGTTGACATAGCGATTAGTACTGCGAGAATAGACTAATTATACCATAGTGATTAAAGTTCAAGAACTGTTCTTAATTAATTCCCTGTTGAATGACTTGATTTCTTGCAATTTATGATTCTCTGCTATAACCCTGAAACCTTACTCTTTCTCTCATTGATTTTCTCACATGTTTTTGATTACTTCGTTGGCTAATTTTATTGCAAATTTTGTGACATACAAACACTCACAACTCATATTTTATGTCTTAAACTCCTCTCCTCTCTCGAAGATTTGTAGTGTATCAATTGGTTTCTTCGAATTCAACACATCTTATACTATTGTGCTGTTGTGCACTTGCACTGGTTGTTGGGGTTAAAACCTGAGCATATTAATTTCATGGAGTAAATTTTTATGTCAAAAAATTATGACAAGATTATGTTGTCAGATAAACCATGCGCAAACTTACGTAATTGCTGACTTTTATTTCATTTTATCTACAAAATAATTATGTAGTTATTTGAATAGAAAATGCATATCATGCCACGAGCCATATTTACGTGCATAGAATTTAAATTAAATTAAATTTTTACTATAAAAATTGCTAATACAACAAAGTTATACTATAAGTAGTTGTAATGTAAGGCTTATGAGTAATGATCCATCATAATAATGATTTGCACTAAACTATGTGAATGGAATTTCAGTATTGTGTGGTTAGTTACAACTAAATTTTGATGTTAAAAAATAAAAGTTATAACTAAAATTCTTTTGAATGTTATAACATCATCGATTGAAAAAATAATATATATGTTATCAATAAATTATTTAAATTTAATTAAAATCAAATCATTATTAACCACAAATAATGGTTAAAGATTGCGTTATTAATGATAAATATATTTAGAAGAAAAATAATAATGGATAATATAGTAAGACTCTTCTTTGTAGAAAATAACAGTGTAATAAACTTTGTGAATATGTAGAATCATTTCTTTATAAATTTGGATATTTGAAGAAGACATCAAAGAGATTTTCCATCACGAAGTAGCTGAAACGCATTATTTATCTTCTCAAATGGAAGCTCATTGGTAATAATAAAAAGTTCCAATTTCAAAACTTGCAAATTAAATATTCCAATTAGTTTCCCTAAACCCCAAAATTAATTATATTATAGAAGATTGTAGGATGATAAATACCCCTTTGATGCATTGTTGGGCAAAATTTGGAAGCTGTGATTTGGGCTTGAAGCCGTCAAAAACAGAACCGGTTATTGTACGACCGTCGAAAAACTCCATTGGATGGAGAGGCAATCTTCTTGGCGTCAGATATATACCTACTAGCACCGTCGATCCCCAACCCTAATCACCAAATTCATTTTTACACTTATTTGTTGCTCAAATAACTAAATTATGTTATTAATCAAGTAACTAAATGAACTCGTTGATCTGAATTAATATTATTGAGGACTTACGGCGTGAGTGGATAAAAAGGCTTCGCGAAGAACATCAACATTTCCTATGCATTCAAAGCTATAATCAATGCCTCCTCCTGTCATCTCTTGAATCATCTTTTGTATATTTATCCATCACAATGGTTAAAATTAATTAATACATATTTCAATTAAAATTACTGATTTTTTTATTTTGAAATTGATATTTTATAATGATGTGTTGGCTTAGTTAAATCTTTAGGATTTATAAAATCTATTACTCCCATAAGTTTCCCTACAATAATATTGGATTTCAGTTATATGACAATGGTTAACTCAATATAGACCTAAAAGTGTACAACTCGGTTAAGCTAAAATTGGTACAAATAAAATTCAAGACATTTCATTTTAATTTCCCAATGCCAAAACTAAAAATATGACATTATAAAGTGTGTGTGTGTGTTTATTTAAATAGAAAGTACTTTTCTGAAATTTGGAAGGATTAGCATCGACACCGATGATTCTGGAAGCGTCTCTTGCTCTAGCACTTTCAGCTAGCTTCAGTTGTCATTCATAAAATATTTATATCATTATGACTTAATCAACGAAAATTCATTTGATAATTTGGATGTGTCAATGCATTAATTAAATTTAATTTTACAGCGAGTCCAACTGAACTCAATCCAAATACAGCAGTGGTTGTTCCTTACTTCACTTTTGTAATGTTTCAAGTTGCTCCCACCCCTATTTTCTGAAAACAACGTTAAAGCATTTATAAGAAAATATTTGGCTCATATGACTTTTTTCTTGATTAAAAAAACTACATACTTTACCATTTGAAAAAAATACAAACTTGTATATTTGAGGTTGTTACGGACCACAACAATAAATAACATTATAATACGCTTTTAAAGTCAAATTTTGTTTTTTTACAATTCTAGTCCAATTTATAGTTATTATTTTATAATATGATTTTTTTATTTGAATCCAAATTTATCTGAAAAAGATAAATAGAAATAATTGTGTTTTGAAAAGATAATGAAATGATGTTTTCCAAAACAAAATAAGCTAACGTATCTTTTCTATATTGCTCTCTACCTAATCTCAAAACTCATTATATTTTATTTCAAAAAAAAAAGAGGAGATAACATATCATTTTTTTGGAAAAAAAATATTTAATTTCTATGAGTAATTAAGTAATTAACCAGTGGAGACACCACAACTCAAGAGGCTCATATGCTTTAGAAGAGCATTAGGATCGATCTTGACGATGCAAGCAAAGTCCAAGACAGTGTACTCGGTGAACATCGATGTGTTGAGAAAGTGATAAATTGGTTGGCTTTGGCTCGAACCACCGTCCTTGGTCGTGGTGGTTGAGAATCTCATCCCTTCATCACACACAATTACTCTCTTCATAGGATCCACATGATATCTCTCACAAAGATTAATCTCTTCTTTCTTACATACTCTACATTCACCACATTCTCCATTAAAAATCGGAATCACATAGTCTCCTTCTTTCACATCTTTAACTCCTTCTCCTATACTTTCCACAATCCTATTATATCCCAAAAACATAGAGAATGTGGTATAACTGTTAGTTAGCATTACAAATTGGTTTTAAAGAATAGATATTACAATAAGATGTGGCATATACCCGATAGCTTCGTGGCCAAGTATCCTTGGAAATGCTCGTTCAGCTTCGTTCTTTATATCGAAAAAATATTATGATTATATTAAAATCTTAATCAAGACGCAAGAAATTGATGTGCGATTCATAATGGTTGATTTTCTATAACTATTATGAATATATATGCAATACCACGCCGTTCCAAGCGCCGAGATCGGTGTGGCAAATAGAAGAGTAAACGATTTTAACTCGGACTTCCATTTTCTGAGGAGGTTTGACGCATATATCTTGTATCACAAGCGGCTCTTTTGGACCCCATGCTACATCAGCTACATACATACATGCATCATTATCGTAATCATCATCATCATCATAATTTTAGAAAACAATTACATTAACTGGTGAGTAATTTACTTACCTTTGCAAGTGATGACCTTTCCTTGAGTCTTTGCCATGTTCTTGATTATTATTAATTTTAATTATATTGTCATCTAGGAGTGGAGCTATATATATATAGAGGATTGGTATCTATTTATGTCTAAAAAGCTAAATTGAACCAATAATCTCGGGACAGGTGGATTTGATCAGGTTGATATCACCAATCTCTATACATAAACCATTATAATTTTTTTCTCATTCCACCCACTCTCCGGTTATAGTTAAAGACCAAATTACCTGGCGATGTCTTATTTTTGCTAGTTTTCCAACTAACTAATGTTTCATGCATAATATAAAAAAAACATTTATCTTTACATCATATTTGTAAACTCTTTCGGTCCTTCACATTTTCGCTATTACATCTAACATTGAATGTCGATATGTGTTGGGGTCAGATCCCACCTAACGGGAATCTTTAGGCGAAAATGGCTAAGTATGGGTATAGAGAAGTCAAGCAGGTAAAGAGGAAGGACGAGGCGAGGGATGAGTAGGAACGACGAGCCCAAAACCGAGACGAGGCAACAACGTCGTAATCTCCATCCATATCGGCGATGTAGGTCGATGACCCCGAGGTGAAATGGGCCAAGCCAAACCTACGAGGTCCATAACTTTCTGCTGGACTAGAAGGTTTATGGACAAAAGGGAAAAAAGGCGAAGAAAAAAGAAAGCTACCTTATCAGTTTAGGGCAAAAGACTGCCGACTTATATTACATATAAATATGCATGCACTTGTATCCCTAGGGGGATCCACAACTTTGACCTAGCGAGAATACTTGGGTTTTTCTGAACAACCTTTGTATTCGAAGTTCTTTGACATATCAATAAAAATAACCATCTTTGGATATATGTTCTGGTGTTTCTTCTCGTAGAAGTTTTGGAATCCCTAAATTTTTCTTAACAAATTGAATATGGTGGTTTTCGAGTCCCACAATTTGGCGCCGTCTGTGGGGAATCTCAAAACTTTATGACTCTTAAGAACCACCAAACACGAGATTTGAAGAGATGACTAACGACGGAGATAAGAATAGCGATGACGCAAGCAATACTGGCACCGATCTTCCTGAAGCAAGGACAAATCTGCCGCCAGCAAACATATAGGCCACTCCAGCAGCGATAGCAAAGATGAAAGATATGCTGACCACATTACTGAAGATGGTGGGAGAGCAGGACGATTTGAATAAATCGGTATCGGAGAAGCTCGAAACGCTAACTACGGAGAGCCGGACAAGATATATTCGAGCTGGAAGCACGAGGTCAACATCGAACCCTTCCGGAAGAGTGGGAAGACTTGGGCTCAATCCAACGGCACTCGATTTTTCAACACCCTGGGATGCATCCAGATCGACAGGAGGATTATCGCTGTTACATCTAGTCAATGAACAAACGTCCGTTGCAACCAAATCAAAGATAACGGAACCGCCCCCACTGATCCGAGGAGCGAGAAGTGCCAACGAAATCGACCTAGGAAACGGACGTGATAAGATGGCTGCTACAATTGACCTCGACGAAGAGGAGGAGGGAGTAAGAATTAGCACCGATCTGACAGAAGAAGAGGAGAACTTCCTACTATACCAGCAGGCACAGTTCATTGACGAGCTGCAAAGAACAGGCCGAGGTGACATCCCAAGCGAGCTGCAAAGAGCAAACACTGACCACCAGCGGCAGATGGAAGAAATCTGAGCTTCCCTAGCTCAAGGCACTGCCGAGGTGCTAGCTGTCCGCTCCTAAATACACAAAGCCACAAGCGCGGCTCCGGAAATAGATCTTGTACTAGAGGAAGCACAACGAACGCCGTTTACACTCACATCACCAACACTAGGATCTCCGACCCATGGAAGATCAACATTCCAGTCTACAACAGAACTACCGATCCCAAGGAAAAAATCACAGCTTTTTTCATAGCAATGGGACGAGTCAGCCTTAGGGAAAGCGAGAAAGACACCGGCTACTGCCTTCTGTTCGTAGAAAATCTGAAAGGCGCAGCCCTTCAATGGTTTTCCAGCCTAAAGCAAAGGTCCGTCGATAATTTCCAACAGCTATCAACCATCTTGCTGAAGCAGTACTCCATGTTCATGGATAGAAAGGCTTCTGACGCCGACCTCTGGGCTTTGTCACAAGGATCAATGGAGACCTTACGAAGCTTCATGGAGAGATTTAAGACAGTAGTATCGAAAATCGAATGAGTAAGTGACAAGGTCGCTCTTACAGCGTTGAAGAAATCACTATAGTACGAACCAGACTTCCGGAAATAAGTTGCGCTAAACGCACCCCAATCAATCCAAGATGCTCTGCATCGGGCATTGAGTTTTATAGACAACGAGGAAGAGATGAAAATTCTAGCCAAAAAGTATGGAGCCCTGAGATCAGCAAACATAAATCCTCCTCAGAACCAGGGCGCATCAAGCTCTCGGAAGAGCAATCAAGGGAGTAGTTACGTACATCATTAGGGACCGAGCTTCGGCGGAGCACACAACTACCAAGTGAGTACCGGCCAAGCTAAGGCCCCGTGAAACACCTGGACAAGAAAGTAAAACACTTACGATGAGAAGGCTTACTGCGAGCATAACCATTGCTACGGACATTCGACCGCGAACTTTCGAAGCCTGGGATCAAGATGGCAGTAAAATTGGTAAAGGGAGAGCTCGGAAATGCAGTAACTCTCAAAGACTTCGAGCTCGACGAGTCAGAGAAGGAGCAACTCTTCAATACAAACTGAGCTGATCAGACTGATGAAGCACCAACAAAAAGAGGGAGACGAAGCAACGAAACGGCACCCGCAGGACAAAGACAGAGAATAAACATGATAATGGGAGGATCTCAGTATTGCATGGATACGGTGTCCTCAATAAAAGCCTACCAATGCAAAGCCGATGCCAGTATCAACTGGTCGGCACACACTGAGCTACCAAACGACATAGTCTCCTTCGAAGAACGGAAAACCACCGGCATCGACATACCCCATAACGATCCCCTTGTCATCGAGTTGATCATCAACGACTTTGACGTCGCCATAATCCTAATAGATACGGGAAGTTCCGTGGACGTTATTTTCCCGGAAACCCTCAGAAAAATAAACATCAGCTTGTCCGAGGTGATAGCGATGTCGAAACCGCTAACCGGATTTTCCGAAGAAACTACAGTGATCCTTGGGACAATCAGACTACCTGTCCAACTGGGAGTTGTGACCAAAGTGGTAGAATTCTCGGTAGCATATCACCCGGCGATCTACAACGCAATCCTGGGAACCCCCTGGATAAATTCCATGCGAGTCGTACCATCAACCTATCACCTCTTTGTAAAATTTCCGACTTTGAACAGAGTAAAGACGATCTGGCGAAACTAAGAAGGAATCTCAAATCTACTTCCTAACGGAACACAAGCTCCGAAATCCTGTCACCGAGAAAATCTCGAAGACAAAGCGAAAGAAAATAAAGACAGATTGAGAACCCGAAAAGTAGTTGGCAAAGCTCTTATAGCAATTATAGATCACCGAGAATCGCAAAAAATAAGAAAAGCCAACATACGACCCCGTAATCTTGGTATGCAGCGACGACGCACATCCAGAACAGTGCGTGGATATCATAGCAAATTTAGGCGAAGCATTAAAGAAAGAATTGGTCTCTTTCCTGAAAAGAAATATAAATACTTTTGCTTGGAGCTCCGAGGACATGCCGAGCATCGACATTAACGTGACCTGCCATGAGCTAAACATAGATCCGACCTTCAAACCAATAAAATAGAAAAGAAGGAAGTTGGGACCAGAATGAGCTAAGGCCGTGAACGACGAGGTGGATCGACTCTTGAAGGTAGGATCGATCGTTGAAGCAAAATACCCCGATTGGCTAGCTAATCCCATAGTAGTAAAAAAGAAAAATGGAAAATGGCGAGTGTGCGTCGACTTCACCGAACTTAACAAAGCGTGCCCAAAGGATAGCTTCCCACTCCTGCACATCGATCGACTGGTGGAAGGTACGGCGGGCAACATGCTCCTCTTATTCATGAATGCCTTTTCCGGGTACAACCAGATTTTCATGAATCCGGATGACTAGGAGAAAACTACGTTCATCACAGATCATGAGATATACTGCTACAAGGTGATCCCCTTCGGCCTCAAAAATGCCGGAGTGACTTGCCAGAGATTGGTAAACAAGATATTCGCAGATCAACTCGGCAAAACGATGGAGGTTTACATAGATGATATACTCGTGAAATCACTTAAATAAAAGGACCATGTAACCCATTTAAAGGAGTGCTTCGAGCAACTAAACCTACACCACATGAAGCTCAACCCGACCAAGTGTAGATTCGTAGTCACATCAGGGGAATTCCTCGGGTACTTAGTAACTCACCGAGGTATCGAGGCGAACCCAAAAAAAATCATCACCCTAATCCAGATGGCCTGACCAAAGACGAAGCGAGAAATTCAGAGGCTTTGAACCATTTTATTTTACGATCCACCGACAAGTGTTTACCTTTCTACAACCTCCTGAGAGGAAACAAGAAGTTTGAATGGACCGAGAAATGCGAAGAGGCATTCCAACAGCTAAAAAGCTATCTGATGAATCCTCCAGTGCTCGCGAAACCCATGGAGGGGGAGCCCTTACTCTTATATACAGCCGTCTCAGCTACCGCAGTAAGTGGAGTACTCATCCGAGAAGAACGAGGCGAACAGAAACCAATTTTCTATGTAAGTCAAATCCTGACCGACGCAAAAACTCGATACCATCAGATGGAGAAGTTGGCATTGTCTGTAGTAATGTCATCTTGAAAACTAAGGCCATACTTCCAGTCATACTCCATACTGGTCCTAACCCCTTCCCCTTTACGATCCATCCTGCACAGTCTCAGCCAGTCCGGAAGATTAACAAAATGGGCAATAGAGTGGAGCGAATACGACATCGGATATCGGAGCAGTATCTGCGCAAAATCTCAAGTATTAGCAGACTTCTTGATCGAACTCCCGGAAGAAGGCGTGGAAGAACCGGCGCTGAATCCAACATGGACACTTCATGCCGACGGGTCATCCTCGAAGCACGACACTGGGGTAGGAATACACCTAACTTCTCCAATTTGTGAGGTCTTGGAACAATCATTTCGGTTGGCGTTCCACGCATCTAACAACGAAGCAGAATACAAAGCTTTAATCGCCGGTCTGAGGCTTGCCCACAGAATTAAAGTCAAAAGCATCAATGCACTTTGTGATTCGCAGCTGGTGGTAAATCAATTCAATGGCGAATACGAAGCAAGAGACGAAAGGATGGAGGCATACCTAAAAATCGTTCGGGAGCTAGCTGCAAAATTCAAAGAATTCACACTTACTCGAATACCCCGTGGAGAAAAAACATCGGCGAACGCACTGGCAGCACTAGCATCCACCTCTGTCCCGGGCTTGAAAAGGATCATCCCGGTAGAGTTCATCGAACGCCCGAGTATTAGCATCCTCAATTTTGTCAATGCGATTACCCGAGCTCAAGCAACTAGGCTAGCGCAAGATATGCCCAAAAAACCTGTTATTCTAGAAGTAGACGCCGCAGTCACAATGGAAGAGGATCTTACAAGCGCGCCTCCGATCGAACACGATGCATCGATCATCAACGAAGATCAAGCAACTGACATGGAGGTCGAAACCAACAACGATTTTTTCCCGAGGATGAGGTAACCGAATTGGATGAAGCTCGACAACCAATAAACGGGACGTGTTGGGGTCAGGATTCACCCACTTAAAGTTAACAGTCGAACAAAGGCAAACGGGTCAGGTGTCACGATCCATGGTGAAGAAAGATGGGTCGTGTACCCCGACCCATGACAAGATAAACGGGTCGGGTGTCACGACCCATGATGAAGAAAGTTGGGTCGTGTACCCCGACCCACGACAAGACAAACGGGTCGAGTGTCACGATCCATGGTGAAGAAAGATGGGTCGTGTACCCTGACCCATGACAAGATAAACGGGTCGGGTGTCACGACCCATGATGAAGAAAGTTAGGTCGTGTACCCCGACCCACGACAAGACAAACGGGTCGGGTGTCACGACCCATGGTGAAGAAAGATGGGTCGTGTACCCCGACCCATGACAAGATAAACGCGTCGGGTGTCATGACCCATGATGAAGAAAGTTGGGTCGTGTACCCCGACCCATGACAAGACAAATGGGTCGGGTGTCACGACCCATGCTGAAGAAAGATGGGTCGTGTACCCCGACCCATGACAAGATAAACGGGTCGGGTGTCACGACCCATGATGAAGAAAGTTGGGTCGTGTACCCCGACCCATGACAAGACAAACGGGTCGGATGTCACGACCCATGGTGAAGAAGGATGGGTGTTGTACTCCAATCCACGACAAGACGAACAGAACATGTGTCACGACCTGCAACAAAGCAAGTGGATCGGGTGTGAGGCAAGAGTCATTTCTCATCACCTGGTGTCGCCCGAGCCGTTTGGATGGGAGCACACGAGTCGTCTAGATGGTTTCTCCCGAGCTGTTCAGATGGTATCGCCTGAGCCGTTTGTACGATGTCACCCGGGCCGTTTGGATTGCGTCACCCCACACGAACCATGGTGTCACCCGAACCAAAGGAAATGGGTTCGACAAAACCAGGCTTATCCCAAGGTAATGATTAATTCACAACTAGCCCACGAACGGGAGTGGGCCAAACCGGGATAAGAAGCCCATCAAGCCAAGCCAACTTAAAAGGAAAATATCCGAAGAAACGGGAAATCTTCCTTATCTCTTAGGAATAGTTTTGGCCGACTCTGGCTCATATAAATACTTATGTAAACCCTCAAGAAAGGGGATCGGCAATTTACCTAGCAGAACTCTGTACTTTTGCTCTTATACGAAAAAACTTTCTAAACAGCTTAATAAAAACACCATCTTTGGATCTTCGTTTGTGTGTTTTGGTGGTTTTTACTCAGAAGTTTCGGATCTCGCTAAAAGACATAACAAATTCAATTGGCGTGGATTTATACTCCCAGTGGAGGTGTCTTCGAGCCCAGGCAGCACGATACGTATTACTCGATGGAAATGTCTTCAAGTGGAGGTTCTCAGGACCGTTGCTAAACTGCATGGAAGGAAAGGACGCCAGAAAGATTATGGAGGAAATTCACAACGGTTCATGTGGAAATCACTCTGGAGGGAGAGCACTAGCCATTAAAGTCAAACGTCATGGCTACTATTGGCCAACGATGATCAAAGATTGCAAGGTGTTTTCAGCCAAATGCGAAAAATGCCAATGCCATGCACCGATGATTCACCAACCAAGAGAAGTACTTTCATCAATCTCATCGCCGTATCCATTCATGCGATGGTCTATGGACATCGTCGGGCCACTGCACCCATCAAAACAGAAACGCTTCCTTCTGGTTTTGACATACTATTTCTCAAAATGGGTCGAAGCCAACTCCTATGCTAACATTAAAGATGCGAAAGTAGAGGCCTTTGTCTGGAAAAATATCATATGCCGACATGGAGTACCATACGAGATCATGACAGATAACGGCTCGCAGTTCATCTCAAATCGTTTTGAAGGTTTCTGCGAGAAATGGAAAATCAGACTCAGCAAGTCTACTCCAAGATATCCACAAGGGAACGGACAGGCCAAAGCAATCAACAAAATAATCCTTGACGCCTGAAGAAGCGCCTTGATGAGAAAAAGGGACGTTGGGCTGAAGAACTGGAGGGAGTACTTTGGTCCCACCGTACCACCCCAAGACGAGCAACGGGGGAAACCCCATTCACCCTCGTATACGGAACAGAGTGTGTCATCCCACCGGAGATATATTTCCCAGGAATTCACCGCAGACTACTACCAGAACAAGAAGGGCTCAATCACCTTTTGATGCTTGACGAATTGGACTTGATCAACGAAAGAAGGGACCGAGCCTTGATCGGGATCCAGAACTATCAGAACGCGGCAGCAAAGTATTACAACTCCAATATCTGAGAACGAAGATTCTACGAAGGAGATTTAGTTTTGCGGAAGGTTTTTCAGAACACAGCAGAACCAAATGCCGGAAAACTAGGAGCAAATTGGGAAGGACCCTACAAGATCACTGAAGTAATCAAACCTGGAGTTTACAAACTTGCTAACATGACAGACGTTCCAGTACCGAGATCATGGAACGCAATGCATCTCAAAAAGTACTATCACTAAGCTACTTTACATGAACTACGGGGCGACTTGATCCCTGCAAAGGGTACGTCTTCGAACGGGTTCAGTTGCCCCCTCCTGTCCAAAGGGGAGGGGGGTGGGTACGTATACTCCCATTTTTGGTAACAGATTCCACGATCTATCAAAGCCTTGCTTTTAAACATAATTTTTACCTAAGCATCCTTCAAGGGATCACAAAGTCTTAACAAAACAGACATATTCAAGCAAATCAGACTACAACGGGCATCTCGCCACATCTTCACTTTTGCTGGCCACAATAGTGAACTCTCACATCCGTCTCAAGATTGAAAGCGCGCTATACAAATATTCGTTCATTGTCGGAGCGGATATGTTTATGGTAACGCATCCGTAAACCGAAATGTTGGTCCTAAACTATACAAAGCATATGTTCATTATCGGAGCGGAAGCATTCTTGGTAACGCATCCGTAAACCAAAATGTTCAAACTAACCTATGCAAACAGATGTTCTCTATCGGAGCAGATAAGTTTATGGTAACCTATCTGTAAACCGAACTGACCATCCCGAGACTGATCATCTCATAACCACGCGAAGCAAACACTTATACTCGTTCGTCGGAACAACTACTCCACAAAAACGATGTAAACAAAGCATTTTTGAAAGATATATATTCAAACACGAAGGTTAGCTAATGAGCAACCGAGCGATAATGGTAAGTTCTTAGACAACTTGGATAAAGCCGTCCAGGCATTAAACAAAAAGAAACGAAGTTTTAAAACTACACAAAGAAGAGGGGATCGTAATCCTCCGTTATCTCGGGAGTCACAACCGCCTTCTGATCCGGCTCCACCGGCTGCTCAGCTTTGTCACTTCCCAGCACCTTGCTATCTTCAGGCATCGTCTCGACGAACTCCTCAACTGGCTCCCCAGAAACAGCCTCTTCATCTTTTCGTGGAGATGGTTCGGGGGTTGGTTCACCAATAACCTCCTTCGAACTAAATTCAGCTAGGCCCGGCGTTCCTTTGTTTGAACCGGAGAAATCCTGAATGCCAACACTTGCGGCAGCCGTTTCCATGGGTTCATCCGTGTTAATTTCCTTCAAGATGTCAGAACGAACGGGGGACAACTTCAAGAGTCCGCTCGCCTCGGCCACAAGCTTAGCAAATATCTCGTGGGCTCCGTCCAAGTCAGCCTTTTGCTCAGCAAGACTTATTGCCTCAGAATCAAGTGACGGCGGCTCGCCGCCTTTGAGCAATTCTATGAACTGAAGGTTACCTTTGATCTGGGCTAAATCTAGCATATTTTCCTTCGGCTCGCCGGCGATCCTGTCAAGGATTTTACTAACTCGGGAGAACTTGTCTTCAAACTTGGACGACATCTCCTGTTTGGCCTCAAGCACAGCCTGTTCAATCTTGCTCTCGCGCAGTTCATTTGCCGTTTCCAACTGTCTTGTTAAACTGGCAATCTGAGCATCCCGTTTTGCTCTACCAGATTCAAGCCTCAAGATCCGTTCGTCAGCTTCCCTGATATGCTTCTTACTGGCCTCGACTTCAGTTTCAAAGGCCTTGATTCTCTTAAGAGTTCTCGCCCGCTCGGAAGCGTGATTGGCTTCGGTATCCTTGAGCTTCCCGTCTAGCTCGATGGCCCTCTTTCGGGCATCCTCGACTCCTTCCCTATCTTTTCCGGCATCAGATTGATACCCAAGAACCATCCTGTTAAGATGAGATATGAACTGTGCGAAAACAAGAAAGGCACTTCAGCAAACAAAACAAAAAAACAAGAAACGGCTCGGAAAATAAGAGACGAATAGTACCTTAACGCCTCGGAGGGACACCTCGTTGTAGGCTTTATCCTTGAGCAAAGTGTCTGGAGGAGGAAGCTGAACACCCGGACACGTGATCTTGGAAAAAATGGCAGCAGATGTCACGGCATCGTTGTAAGTCCCTTCGGCGGTACGGGGCACAACGGACAGCGGGATTGCCTCGGGGATGGGTCGAGGAGCTTCGGCATGACGCTTCCGCTTTGACGCTTCGGCAAGCCCCACGCCTCCGTCGTCTGCCTATCATTTTTGGCTCGATTTTTTCTTATCCTTGGCTTTCCCCTTGCCTTTGTGCAGCACCAGCTGCGATTCTACGGGACAAAGCCCTAATACAACCCCCTCGGGAGCTACGCTGGAATTTGGTTCGGGTGGATGGTTAGCAGAGGTCGGATTGGGAGCGACGAAGGTCTGAGGTTGTTGTTGGCAAAGTTGACCTAGCGCCTCGGCCTGTCTCGCTCTCTCTTTCGTCTCGGTCTCTGCCTTAGCCTTGGCAGCGGCTCTATCCCTGAAGGTGGGCCTTCCCATCTTGTCGTCTGAATCGTAAGAAGATGACGAACAAACAGATTGACCGTCGAACAAGGCACGGGCTCTTTCCACTCTCTGGCCGAGAGTGTTTCGTGAATTTCAGGCAGGTCGGGAGGCAGCGAAAGTTGAAAGTGTCGCACTGCAAAAAAAAAGACGTAAGTAGACCTAAAAAAAAATCAATATAAAGGGAAACCGAGCCGTAGCCCGAAAAGAAGCCACAGGTCGGCTACCAAATTCTCCCCAACTCGTTTTGATTAGGCCAAGACATCTGGTCCCCACTGACGCCTCGGTAATGGGAACAAAAAAGAAGTAATTTTCCCAGCTTTCATCCTTGCTCGGGAATCCAGTTATGATCTTCTTTTTGGCTTTTCCTGATATATAATATTTCAACTCCTTTTCGTTGCGACACCGAAACTCAAGAAGACTCCTTAAGTGCTCAACCCCAACGTCCACATCGCATTCGTAACTCCTTACGAGAATGCCAATCAAATGTCTGACTCCCCTGGTGTTGATCTGGGCGAGAGCCAGATTATGCTTCCAGAGAAACCGCGAAATCAATTCGGGGATCGGGAGCCATAGCAAGCAGCTGTAGAAGAAGCTCTCGTAAAGGGTGAAGTGACCTGGGGGTGGTTTATTGGCTAGGTCAGCTGGGGACGGAAGAACAAAGTCGATTTCTTCCGAAATGTTGAATCTCTGCCTAAGGGCTAATAATGAATCTGGAGCAGAGAGGGTTGAACCCGGCGGGTCGGGTCTCCTTTTCGGAATCCTCTTCCTAGGGGCTCGTTGTTTAGGTCCCATCAACCTTTCTAACTCCTGTCTTGCTACGACAGGATCGTAGAACCAGTCCTCCGCTTCGATCTTTGCCGGCTCGTAACCAATGATTTATGTAAAGGGGTTTGTCCCCTCGTCCAACGAAGAATCATGAAGATGGGGAATTTCGAATTCCGCGAGACCCCGGCGTCGCAATCAACCCTTGAAGAGTCGGAGAGAACCATTTTTCTACCGAGGGGGGAAGGTCCTATCGCCGAAGCGGTTGAATCGTCTAAATCCTCTGGGATGTTTGCACCAGATGAATCTGCTCGGCTGCAACTTTGAGCAGAGACTGGATCGGGCGAAAATGAAGATTCGGGGAATGGTTGGTCTGCAACAGCTATTAACCTAGATTCTGGATCGGGTACCGAGGAATCAGATAGCCGAGACATCCTCTGTTGAGAACAGATCGGTCTTTTGGACAAGAGAACAAACAGATCGAGATTCCCAAGAGCTCGCGAGAAAGGATCTAAATTCCAGGAAACAGATTGGATTTATCAACAAACTTGTCAAAATGGATCAAAGCTTTTTTATAATCGAAGAACAAAGCGGGATCTTCAAAGAGAACTCAAGATCAGATCCAAATCTTCACGCGAACTGCCGGAAAACTTATGGATAACGGCGAAGCTGCTTGAAGATAGATCGGGAAACTTGAAGGGCTCGGCGGAAAGGAAGGAACAACAAAAGAAAAACTCAAGCAAAAATTAGAGAGAGAAAAGAGAGAGAAGTTACCTGCTAGAAGGAATTCCCAAAGAAATGAAGTAGTGAAGGAAAAGTGAGAAAACGTCAAGTTATATAGGCGAAAAAGGGGACGTCACTTACCTCGGGAATCGGCGGAAATGGTTGCACTCCCCGATAAAGTAGATAACCTCCTAGCACTCCCCGAGCTAAGTCCAAACTAGTAAATGCGGGTCAAGGCGATAGCTAAAAATGGATCGAGACAACGGTGAAAAACAGTTCGATGACATGAAGAGAAGCGGTTCGGAGTGATAACGAAAGACAGCTCGGTATCACAAAGAAAATTGGATCGGAGCGTATTAACTTCAGATTATTTTTTACCTCAACACTTTCAATATTAAAACTGTTGGGGTCAGGATTCACCCACTTAAAGTTAACAGTCGAACAAAGGCAAACGGGTCGGGTGTCACGACCCATGCTAAAGAAAGATGGGTCGTGTACCCCGACCCATGACAAGATAAACGGGTCGGGTGTCACGACCCATGATGAAGAAAGTTGGGTCGTGTACCCCGACCCACGACAAGACAAACGGGTAGGATGTCACGATCCATGGTGAAGAAAGATGGGTCGTGTACCCCGACCCATGACAAGATAAACGGGTCGGGTGTCACGACCCATGATGAAGAAAGTTGGGTCGTGTACCCCGACCCACGACAAGACAAACGGGTCGGGTGTCACGACCCATGGTGAAGAAAGATGGGTCGTGTACCCCGACCCATGACAAGATAAACGGGTCGGGTGTCATGACCCATGATGACGAAAGTTAAATGGGTCGGGTGTCACGACCCATGCTGAAGAAAGATGGGTCGTGTACCCCGACCCATGACAAGATAAACGGGTCGGGTGTCACAACCCATGATGAAGAAAGTTGGATCGTGTACCCCGACTCATGACAAGACAAACGGGTCGGATGTCACGACCCATGGTGAAGAAGGATGGATGTTGTACTCCGATCCACGACAAGACGAACAGAACAGGTGTCACGACCTGCAACAAAGCAAGTGGATCGGGTGTGAGGCAAAAGTCATTTCTTGTCACCTGGTGTCGCCTGAGCCGTTTGGATGGGAGCACACGAGTCGTCTAGATGGTTTCTCCCGAGCTGTTCAGATGGTGTCGCCTGAGCCTTTTGTACGATGTCACCCAGGCCGTTTGGATTGCGTCACCCCACACGAACCAGGGTGTCACCCGAACCATAAGCCATGGTGTCACCCGAACCAAAGGAAATGGGTTCGACAAAACCAGGCTTATCCCAAGGTAACGATTAATTCACAACTAGCCCACGAACGGGAGTGGGCCGAACCGGGATAAGAAGCCCATCAAGCCAAGCCAACTTAAAAGGAAAATATCCGAAGAAACGGGAAATCTTCCTTATCTCTTAGGAATAGTTTTGGCCGACTCTGGCTCATATAAATACTTATGTTAACCCTCAAGAAAGGGGATCGGCAATTTACCTAGCCGAACTCTGTACTTTTGCTCTTATACGAAAAAGCTTTCTAAAAAGCTTAATAAAAACACCATCTTTGGATCTTCGTTTGTGTGTTTTGGTGGTTTTTACTCAGAAGTTTCGGATCTCGCTAAAAGACATAACAAATTCAATTGGCGTGGATTTATACTCCCACAGGACGTATGGCTACAATAAATTATGGATGGACGAAATACGAGGCTACATCTCCGATGGCGATCTTGCATCCGACAAATGGGCAGCTCGTAAACTATGAGCTCAAGCAGCTCGGTATGTTTTACTAGATGAAAACGTCTTCAAGTGTAGATTCTCGGGATCGCTGCCGCCTTGTGTGGAAGGGGAAGAAGCCAGACGAATCATGGAAGAAGTCCACAGTGGGTCTTGCGGCAATCATTCTGGCGGGAGAGCATTAGCGATCAAAATAAAACGTCACGGCTACTTCTGGCCCACTATGGTGAAGGATTGTGAGAAGTTTTCTGCAAAGTGTGAGAAATGTCAATGACACGCGCCAATGATCCATCAACCAACCGAACTATTGTCTTCGATCTCGGCACCCTATCCATTTATGAGATGGTCCATGGACATCGTTGGGTCTCTACACCGATCCAAGCAGAAACGTTTCCTACTTGTTCTAACAAATTATTTCTCCAAATGGGTTGAAGCAGATTCCTACGCCAGCATAAAAAAAGCCCCAGTAGAAAACTTCGTATGGAAGAACATCATCTGCCGACATGGAGTTCCATACGAGATCGTCACCGATAACGGTTCATAGTTCATCTCGACAAGATTTGAAGCTTTCTGCCAAAAGTGGAAGATTCGACTTAGCAAGTCAACTCCTTGATATCCACAAGGAAATGGCCAAGCCAAAGCAATAAACAAGACTATCCTTGACGGCCTCAAGAAACACCTTGACGAAAAGAAGTGGCGATGGGCCGATGAACTCGAAGGAGTACTCTGGTCTTATCGAACGACTCCACGACGAGCTACAGGAGAAACCCCATTCGCTCTAGTCTACGGAACAGAATGTGTTATTTCTCCAGAAATACATTTCTCCGGAGTTTGTCGTAGACTTCTCTTCGAACAAGAGGGGCTGAATCATCTACTACTACACGAGCTGGACTTAATCAACGAAAGACGCGATCAAGCATTTATCAGGATCCAGAACTATCAACAAGCAACAGTTAAGTACTACAACTCTAATGCGAAGGAGACTTAGTTCTGAGGAAAGTCATCCAAAATACGGCAAAAATGAATGCTGGGAAGCTAGGAGCGAACTAGGAATGACCTTATAAAATCACTAAAATAGTTCTGTCTACGTGTCGCTAAGATGGCCGACGTGCCAATTCAACGATCTTGGAATGCAATACATCTGAAGAAATACTATCACTAAATCATATCACACATGAACTACGAGGTGGCTTGATCTCCAAAATAGGTACGTAGGCAACTCATCTTAGGATGGGTTCAGCTGCCCTCCAGGGGGGGGGGGAGTGGGTACGTATACGTGTATACTCCCATCTCTATACATTTTTCGCAAACACTGATCAAGAGAAGTCCTTTGACTTATGG
Source organism: Pseudoturritis turrita (assembly GCA_900406555.1). Taxonomy (NCBI): domain Eukaryota; kingdom Viridiplantae; phylum Streptophyta; class Magnoliopsida; order Brassicales; family Brassicaceae; genus Pseudoturritis; species Pseudoturritis turrita. The sequence goes on along the minus strand of OVBL01000464.1, from coordinate 197,092 downwards.
ACCATCTCGCAAAACATCAAATCTTAACTAAAACAGACTCTTCGATACAATTATCGAACTCATTGTTGCTGGCCACAACAACGAACTAATACATCCAAAATGGATTTTTTTTCTACTACATCCTCAATGGATATATAAGCGCGCTATGTTTATTATCAGAGCGGGCATGTTAAAGGAAAACGTGCTCGTAATCCCTAAACCCAGCGAACAGAACGATGGACGAAACATCTCTGTTTATGATCGGAGCAAGCATGTTGAAGGAAGATGTGCTTGTATATCGAAGTAAACATCTAAACCTAGCAAGAAGATCGCTAGTCATAACATCTATGTTTACGATCGGAGCAAGCATGTTGAAGGAAAATGCACTCATAAACCGAAGTAAACATCAAAACCTAGCAAACAGATCGCTAGTCAAGACATCTCGAAAACATGGTAGGTAAGGTACTTCATTTAGTGTGAAATACCTAAAGATTTTTAAAATCTAAACCCAGCAAACAGTTTGATGGTCAAAACATCTCCAAAACGACTAAGGACCAAGCATACAATACCTCGGTGAAAATTAGTCAAACATTGGCAATACGATCTAAAATCAGCGATCTCGGTATTATAAACAAGAACGGACTAAGACAGTCAATGCGGGATAGCTCAAAGAATGGCAACACCAAAGCATAGACAAAAGAATCGGAAATCCACTAAAATAAATCCCCAAAAGGTCGAGATGATACAAAGCACTAATAAACCCTACAAAGGGGAAAACGTGGTTCAACAAAAAAAAGACAAAACGAGACAAAGAGCTCTATCTTCTGCGGCTACCCTTGCGAGCTTTTCAGGGATAGCAGAGCCGACCTCCCTCACCCGGTCAACGATCGCAATAAACACCCTATGTCATGCGACAAAGGCGTCTCGCAAACCAATACAAATAAAATATCTCGCAACCAGGCTGATATTCATGCTCGATGGCGCAACGCGGAAAAGACAAGTCCGGACAGTCAGGATATTGTCACGTTGATGCAAAGGAATTATTAACGGGTGGATAGAAAGCTACAACCGTGTCCAGAATCCCTTCCCTAAGACGGGTGAGTTCGTCAAAATCATCTTCAGCATGAACGTCAACACATAACTTGAGAAGTTGTGCAGCCCTTTCCGTACAACCGGCGCATACACAGCATTCCACACAGATAGGTCGCGTTAGCATTGAAAGGGATAAGCCGTTCCAAAAGCTTCATAGCTGCATTGATGTCATGTTGCATGGTCACGAGTCTCGTAGGCTCATAATAAATAGCAGCTGGGTTCCCGGCGTCTAGACACCTTACAAAGAAATGTCCCATCTAGAAGAATTTTATCTATGTCCTCGCACAAGTCGTCAATACAAAGTTCCTTCAAGACTTCGCTGCTATACACTATGTCTCTGCCAATCCGCCATAACCAAAGGATGTGTCCAAGTCTCCAAAGGGTAAGACGACCAAGTTTTCGTACGATGACGGAAATAATGTCCGAAGGAAGCTCTGGTATCTCCATGACAACGAACAAAAAAAAGGGTGGAGAAGAAGAGTTTCTACCTCTTTCGGGTGAAGATCAGAATGCAAAAACTAAAAGGCGAAGACTAATATTTATAGGAGGAGCACGACGCCCTAGGAGCAATAATTAACCTAGGAGGCGTGCCGGGCAAGAATCAAGGCTTCCCTTCGATGTCTCGTCAAAATGCGTGGCCCAGAACGTGCCACGTGTCAGCAACAAAAAATGTCGATTCAGAATCTGCGCCGACCTGCGTACGTCTACCGACCTCTTCTGCCGCATGACAGCATGGCACAACATTTTCGTCGAACCGATTACGATAATCCAGTAGCAGACACTTTCACCTCGTCACTATCAAAACAGAAACTGATGAGGTGGGGGCTAACTGTTGGGGTCATATCCCACCTAAATGGGATCTTTAGGCGAAAATGGCTAAGTATGGGTATAAACATGTCAAGCAGGTAAAGAGGAAGGACGAGGCGAGGGGTGAGTAGGAACGACGAGCCCAAAACCAAGACGAGGGAATAACATCGTAATCTCCATCCATATCGGCGATGTAGGCCGGTGACCCCGAGGTGAAATGGGCCGAGCCAAACCTAAGAGGCCCATAACTTTCTGCTGGACTAGAAGGTTTATGGATAAAAGGAAACAAGGAGAAGAAAAAGGAAAGCTACCTTATCAGTTTAGGGCAAAAGACTGCCGACTTATATTACATATAAATACGCATGCACTTGTATCCCAAGGGGGATCCGCAAGTTTGACCTAGCGAGAATACTTAGGTTTTTCTGAACAACCTCTGTATTCGAAGCTCTTTGACATATCAATAAAAATAACCATCTTTGGATCTCTGTTCTGGTGTTTATTCTCATAGAAATTTGGAATCCCTAAATCTTTCTTAACGAATTGAATATTGTGGTTTTCGACTTCCACAATATGGTGCGCCGGTTTTCCTGATCCATTCAGCATCACAAAACATTTATATGCATTGTTCTTATAATTTTGTATGTGTTCAAACGTAATTAAAAATATATATTTGTAAATCAAATAAATGTTGGTGCCGGGCTTTGTACTTGAGTTTGGCCTGATATATGGCATTTATTTTTATCTTAATTCCAAACAAGAAGCCTTCCTCCAAAGTTTGGCTCATTTCCCCTCGATTGTGATTCATATAAGGTCTTATATAGCTCGGATCATAGGCCGTGGATCCTAACTCAAAAATCAAAGGATGAGGTCGGTAAATTCGGGATCTCGATATCGAAGCTCCGAGTTTAATAGTTAATGTGTCACTAGCTTAGAGGACGATTGAGCATAGCAATGTTTCACATGCAAGCGAGGATCTCAGAGCCAATCTCGACCATACATGCCCATATATATAAGAGATCTTTAAACGGGGGTATGCAATGTCTCATTAAAATTTGTAGCTCTCATTATTGTTTACACCCTATTCCATTTAGCATTTGTATTAAATCATTTAATATCCATAAAAATATCACGTTATTCATTTCGATTCGTATTCATCCTTGTTCATTACAACGAAGATCTGAATTCCTTTCTTTCAATCACTTACTTACATACAAAAAAAAAAAAAAAAATTTTAACATATGGTAGAATCTCGTTGATTATAAAATTAATTTTGACATAAGTTCTTATAAACTATAAAAAAAGTTATCTGTCACTCTATATAATAACATTATCGTATTTTATTTCATTTTAAATATCAATCAATAACATTCATTAATACATTTGAATGTGATAATCGTATGGTTATCATGTGACTGGTGAAAACAGAACGAGTGTAGTCTGATATTATGTTATGTAATGTTTTAAATGATTAAATAACTAGTGCTTAATTAATTAATCATCGTCATCCTCTATTGAGAGGAATTGAATTCATTTGTGTCTAATGTATCATGGTTTTCACAATTTTTAATACAGTTTTTGTTATTTTATATAATCTTTTTCATGAATTTTTATACCTTAAGTGGTAGTTTTAGTGTGTTTGTAGTATTTAGAATCTTTTTTAGGTCAATTGGAAAAAATGTCAAGAAAACCGAGATATTGGACAGTTCTGAAGCACCATATGTGTAGCAACTGTTGGAGGCCTTGCCTTCATTATATTGAGAAGAAATTTGTATAAAAGATATCCCCTTGAGTTAGATTTCATCCAGAAGTGGTTTGAGATCATTTGGATCAACGGTCGAAAAGATACACCAATTCTCGTGAAGATATGTCATTCTAGTCCGCGAAAGAAACAAGTACAGAAGACGAAGGACAAGGTGCATAGACAGGTTCTAAGGGCCGAACATACGACCAGGGCCATATGATTGGGTCACGCAACCGGTAATCTCCTCCAAACTTCCATTTCTTCCTTGGCGCAAGACCGGATGCGAAGACCAACCTCAAGACGAAAAGAACGTACCCGGGCTTGAAAAGTCTTATGAAGGACCGGGTGGAAGCACCGGATGCAAAGCCTTTGATTTTGTTTGGTCCTATTGAAGACCAGGTGGAAGGAACAGATGTAGACCCCTCTGTTTGAGACCAGTCCACTACAAAGAAAAAAGGTGATGTTCCCTATTCACCCAGTACTTCTCCAAATCGACCTAAAAGAAACCTAGGCATATAAATACACGTTTTTAGCCACTTTAGACATAGATCATGCTTATTATTCAAGAGATTTTTCTTATTTTCGTTTTTGAGCTTCAACGGAGAAGATCTAAACTATGTCTCATAGAGAAGATTTCTAAACCATCGTACTTCTTAATTGATTTTATCATGATTTCTTCTAGATATATTTGTTTGATTTTTTAATTATATCTGAGTTATTTTCTAGTTAGGTTGAAGAGATTCAAGGAGATGTTATGGATTGTTATCTTGATGACTGGTTAGATAGGGAAATTCATTCGGTTTTTCATCTAGGATTTATGCTTAATGATGTTTGCTTGATTAATCACCTAGAATCTTCTCTTAGGTTAATTTATTCACCATAAGTGTTTTTAAATTGTTTGAACTAATTTAGATGAGATAAACGTCTTGACCAACGAGAGCTGAGTTTAAGAGTCTTGTGAACAATTCGAACATGATCTTACTGAATGTTTAACTTCTTAAATATGAAACGAGAGTTTAGATATTTAGGTTGTTGACATAGCAATTATTACTGCGAGAGTAGACTAATTATACCACAGTGATTTAAGTTCAAGAACGGTTCGTATTTAATTCCCTGTTGAATGAGCTGATTTCCTGCAATTCATGATCTTACTGCATGTTTAACTTCTTAAATATCGAAAGAGAGTTTAAAGATTTAGATTGTTGACATAGCGAATAGTACTACGGGAGTAGACTAATTATACCATAGTGATTTAAGTTCAAGAACGGTTCTTAATTAATTTCCTGTTGAATGAGTTGATTTCCTGCAATTCATGATTCTCTGCAATAACCCTGAAACCTGACGCTGTCTCTCATTGATTTTCTCACATGTTTTTTTTATTACTTCTTTGTCTAATTTTATTGCAAATTTTGTGACATACAATCACAACTCATATTTTATGTCTTAAACTCCTCTCTTCTCTTAAAGATTTGTAGTATATCAATTGGTCTCTTCGAATTCGACAAGTCTTATACTATTACGCTGTTGTGCACTTGCAATGGTTGTTGGGGTTAAAACCTGAGCATATCAGTTTCACAGAGTAAATTTTCATGTCAAGAAATTATGACAAGATTATGTTGTCATATAAACCGTGCGCAAACTTACGTAATTGCTGACTTTTATTTCATTTTATCTACAAATAATTATTTAGTTACTTGAATAGAAAATGCATATCATGCATGAGCCATATCTACGTACATAGAATTTAAATTAAATTAAACTGTTATTATAAAAATTTCTAATACAACAAAGTTATACTATGTAAAATACAGTAAGCTTAAGATTTTTATAGGAAGAACAAAATTATAAGTAGTTGTAATGTAAAGCTTATGAGTAATGATCCATCAAAATAATGATTTGCGCTAAACTATGTGAATGGGATTTCAGTATTTTGTGGTTAGTTACAACTAAATTTTTATGTTAAAAAACAAAAGTTATAACTAAAATTCTTTTGAATGTTATAACATCATCGATTGAAAAAATAATATATATGACATCAATAAATTATTTAAATTTAATTAAAATCAAATCATTATTAACCACAAATAATGGTTAAAGATTGTGTTATTTATGATAAATATATTTAGAAGTAAAATAATAATGGATAATATAGTAAGACTTTTCTTTGTAGGAAATAACAGTGTAATAAACTTTGTGAATATGTAGAATCATTTCTTTAGAAATTTGGATATTTGAAGAAGACATCGAAGAGATTTTCCATCGCGAAGCAGCTGAAACGCATCATTTATCTTCTCAAATGGAAGCTCATTGGTAATAAAAGGTTCCAATTTCACAACCTGCAAATTAAATATTCCAATTAGTTTTCCTAAACCCCAAAATTAATTATATTATAGAAGATTGTAGGATGATAAATACCCCTTTGATGCATTGTTGGGCAAAATTTGGAAGCTGTGATTTGGGCTTGAAGCCGCCAAAAACAGAACCGGTTATTGTACGACCGTCGAAAAGCTCCATTGGATGGAGAGGCAATGTTCTTGGCGTTGGATATATTCCTACTAGCACCGTCGATCCCCAACCCTAATCACCAAATTTATTTTCACACTTATTTGTTGCTCAAGTAACTAAATTATGTTATTGATCAAGTAACTAAATGCATTCGTTGATCTGAATTAATATTATTGAGGACTTACGACGTGAGTGGATAAAAAGGCTTCGCGAAGAACATCAACATTTCCTGTGCATTCGAAGCTATAATCAACGCCTCCTCCTGTCATCTCTTGAATCATCTTTTGTATATTGATCCATCACAATGGTTAAAATTAATTACTACATATTTCAATTAAAATTACTGATTTTTTGTTTTGAAATTTATATTTTACCTGATGTGTTGGCGTAGTTAAATCTTTAGGGTTTATAAAGTCTGTTACTCCCATAAGTTTTCCTACAATAATATTGGATTTGAGTTATATGACAATGGTGAACTCAATATATACCTAAAAGTGTCCAACGCGGTTAAGCTAAAATTGGAATAAATAAAAATAATGACATTTCATTTTAATTTTCCAATGCCAAAACTAAAAATATGGTGTGTTTTATTTAAATAGAAAGTACCTTTCTCAAATTTGGAAGGATTAGCATCGACACCGATGATTCTAGAAGCGCCTCTTGCTCTAGCACCTTCAACTACCTTCAGTTGTCATTCATAAAAATATGTATATCATTATGACTGAATAAACGAAAATTCATTTGATAATTTGGATGTATCAATGAATTAATTAAATTTAATCTTACAGCGAGTCCAACTGAACCCAATCCAAATACAGCAGTGGTTGTTCCTTCCTTCACTTTTGCAATGTTCCAAGCTGCTCCCACCCCTAGTTTTCAAAAACAACGTTAAAGCGTTTATAAGAAAGCATTTGACTCATGTGACTTTTTATATTTTCTTGATTAAAAAAACTGCTTACTTTACCATTTGAAAAAAATACAAACTTGTATATTTGAGGTTGTTAGCGGACCACAACAATAAATAACATTTTAATACGTTTTTAAAGACAAATTTTTTTTTTTACAATTCTAGTCCAATTGATAGTTATTATTTTTATGATACGATTTGTTTGTTTAAATCCAAATTTATTTGAAAAAGATAAATAGAAATAATTGTGTTTTGAAAAGATAATAAAATGGTGTTTCCGAAAACAAAGTAAGCTAACCTATCTTCTCTATATTGCCCCCTACCAAGTCTCAAAACTCATTATATTTTATTTCAAAAAAAAAATGGAGATAACATATCATTTCTTTTGGGAAAAAAAAAATATTTAATTTCTATGAGTAATTAAGTAACTAACCAGTGGAGACACCACAACTCAAGAGGCTCATATACTTCAGAGGAGAATTAGGATCGATTTTGACGACGCAAGCAGAGTCCAAGACAGTGTACTCGGTGAACGTCGATGTGTTGAGAAAGTGATAAATTGGTTGGCTTTGGCTCGAACCATCGTCCTTGGTTGTGGTGGTCGAGAATCTCGTCCCTCCATCACACACCATTACTCTCTTCATAGGATCCACATGATATCTCTCACATAGATTACTCTCTTCTTTCTTACATACTCTACATTCACCACATTCTCCATTAAAAATCGGAATCACATAGTCTCCTTCTTTCACATCTTTAACTCCTTCTCCTATACTTTCCACCATCCTATTATATCTCAAAAACATAGAGAATGTGTTATAATTTTTAATTAGCATTACAAATTGGTTTTAAAGAATAGATATTACGATAAGATGTGGTATATACCCGACAGCTTCGTGGCCAAGTATCCTTGGAAATGCTCGTTCAGCTTCGTTCTTTATATCAAAAAATATTATGATTATATTAAAATGTTAATCAAGACGCAACAATTTGATGTGCAATTCATAACGGTATGATTTTCTATAACTATTATGAATATATATATATGCAATACCACGCCGTTCCAAGCTCCGAGATCGGTGTGGCAAATGGAAGAGTAAAGGATTTTAACTCGGACTTCCATTTTCTGAGGAGGATCCACGCATATATCTTGTATCACAAGCGGTTCTTTTGGACCCCATGCTACAGCAGCTATACACATACATGCATCATTATCGTAATCATCATAATCATCATAATTCTAGAAAACATTTACATTAACTGATGAATAATTTACTTACCTTTGCAAGTGATGACCTTTCCTTGAGTCTCTGCCATGTTCTTGATTATTATTATTTTGAATTATATTGTCATCTAAGAGTGGAGCTATATATATATAGAGGATTGGTATCTATTTATGTCTAAAAAGCTAAATTGAGCCAATAATATCGGGACAGTTGGATTTGACTAGGTTGATATCACCAATCTCTATACATAAACCATTTTAATTTTTATCTCATTCTACCCACTCTCCGGTTATAGTTAAGGACCAAATTAGCTGACGATGTCCTATTTTTGCTAGTTTTCCAGCTAACTAATATTTCATGCATAATATAAAAAAAAATTATCTGCACATCAAATTTGTAAACTCTTTCGGTCCTTCACATTTTCACTATTACATCTAACATTGAATGTCGATATGGTGCGCCGATTTTCCAAATTTATTCAGCATAACAAAACATTTATATGCATTGTTCTTATAATTTTGTGTGTGTTCAAACGTAATTAAAAATATATATTTTCAAATCATATAAATGTTGGTGTCGGGCTTTGTACTTGAGTTTGGCCTGATATAAGCCAGTTTATTTTGATATTAATTCCAAACAAGAAGCCTTGTGCCAAAGTTTGGTTCATTCCTCTCGATTGTGTTTCATCGAAGGTCTTTCAACAACCATATAGCTCGAATCATAGGTCGTGGATCCTAACTCAAAAATCAAAGGATGAGGTCGGTAAATTCGGATCTTGATATCGAAGCTCCGAGTTTAGTAGTTAATGTGTCACTATCTTAGAGGATGATTGAGCATAGCAATGTTTCACATGAAAGCGAGGATCTCAGAGCCAATCTCAACCTTACATGCCCATATATGTAAGAGATCTTTAAATGGGGGATGTGCAATGTTTCATTAAAATTTGTAGCTTTTATTATTGTTTACACCCTATTCCATTTAGCATTTGTACTAAATTATTTAATATCGATAAAAATATCACGTTATTCATTTCGATTTGTATTCATCCTTGTTCATTACAATGAAGATCTAAGTTTCTTTCTTTTAATGACTTACTTAAATAGAAAAAAAAATATGGAAGAATCTCGTTGATTATAAAATTAATTTTGACATAAGTTCTTATAAACTATAAAAAAATTATCAATCACTCTATAATCAAACGATAATTTTTTTATATACTAACATTATCGTATTTTATTTCATTTTAAATATCAATCAATAACACTCGTTAATTCATTTGAATGTGATAATCGTATGGTTATGACTAGTGAAAACAGAACGAGTGTACTCTGATATTATGTTATATAATGTTTTAAATGATTAAATAACTAGTGCTTAATTAATTAATCATCGTCATCGTCTATTGAGTGGAATTGCGTTCATTTGTGTCTAATTTATCCTGGTTTTCAAGATTTTTAATACGATTTTAGTTATTATATATAATATTTTCATGCCGTTTTATGTCTTAAGTGGTAGTTTTAGTATGTTTGTAGTGTTTAGAATCTTTTTCAGGTCCATTGGACAAAATGTCAAGAAAACTGAGATATTGGACAGTTCTGAAGCACCATATATGTAGCAACTGTTGGAGGCCTTGCCTTCATTATATTGAGAAGAAATTTGTATACAAGATATCCCTTTGAGTTAGATTTCATCCAGAAGTGATTTGAGATCATTTGGATCAACGGTGAAAAAGATACACCAATTCTCGTGAAGATATGTCATTCTGGTCCGCGAAAGAAACAAGTGCAGAAGACGAAGGACAAGGTGCATAGGCAGGGTCTAAGGGCCGAACATACGACCAGGGCCATATGATTGGGTCACGCAACCGGTCATCTCCTCCAAACTTCTATTTCTTCCTTGGCGCAAGACCGGATGTGATGACCAACCTCAAGACGAAGAGAACGTACCCGGGCTTGAAAAGTCTTATGAAGGACCGGTTGGAAACACCGGATGCATAGCCTTTGATGTTGTCCGGTCCTATTGAAGACCAGGTGGAAGGAACAAACGCAGACCCACCCCCCCCCCCCCCCTCCTGTTTGAGACCAGTCCACTACAGAGAAAAAAGGCGATTTTTCCTATTCACCCAGTACTTCTCCAAACCAACCCAAAAGAAACCTAGGCCTATAAATACACATTTTTAGCCACTTTAGAAATAGATCACGCTTATTATTCAAGATATTTCTCTTATTTTCGTTTTTGAGCTTGAACGGAGAAGATCTAAACTGTCTCATAGAGAAGATTTCTAAACCTTAGTACTTGTTAATTGATTTTATCATGATTTCTTCTAGATTTATTTTTTTGATTTCTTTAATTATTTTTAAGTTATTTTCTAGTTAGGTTGAAGAGATTCAAGGAGATATTGTGGATTGTTAACTTGATGACTGTTTAGATAGGAAAATTCATTCGGTTTTTCATATAGGATTTTTTCTTTATGATGTTTGCTTGATTAATTACTTAGCAGCTGCTCTTAGGTTAATTTATTCACCATAAGTGTTGTTAAATTGCTTGAACTAATCTAGATGAGCTAAACGTCTTAACCAACTAGAGCTGAGTTGAGGATTCTTGTGAACAATTTGAACATGATCTTACTGAATGTTTAACTTCTTAAATATGAAACGAGAGTTTAGATATTTAGGTTGTTGACATAGCAATTATTACTGCGAGAGTAGACTAATTATACCACAGTGATTTAAGTTCAAGAACGGTTCGTATTTAATTCCCTGTTGAATGAGCTGATTTCCTGCAATTCATGATTCTCTGCGATAACCTTGAAACCTGACGCTTTCTTTCATTGATTTTCTCACACGTTTTTGATTACTTCTTTGTCTAATTTTATTGCAAAGTTGTGACATACAAACACTCAGAACTCATATTTTATGTCTTAGACTCCTCTCTTCTCTCGAAGATTTGTAGTGTATCAATTGGTCTCTTCGAATTCAAGAACTCTTATACTACTGCGTTGTTGTGCACTTGCAGTGGTTGTTGAGGTTAAAACCTAAGCATATCAGTTTCACAGAGTAAATTTTCATGTCAAGAAATTATGCCAAGATTATGGTGTCATATAAACCATGCGCAAACTTACATAATTGCTGACTTTTATTTCATTTTATCTACAAAATAATTATGTAGTTATTTGAATAGAACATGCATATCATGCACGAGCCATATCTACATGCGTAGTATTTAAATTAAATTAAAATTTTATACGACAAAGTTATACTATGTAAAATACAGTAAGCTTTAGAGTTTTATAGGAAGAAAAATTTACAAGTAGTTGTAATGTAAGGCTTATGGATAATGATCCATCAAACTAATGATTTGCGCTAAACTATGTGAATGGAATATCAGTATTTTGTGGTTAGTTATAACTAAATTTTGATGTTAAAAACACAAGTTATAACTAAAATTCTTTTGAATGTTATAACATCATCGATTGAAAAAATAATATATATGACATCAATAAATTATTTAAATTTAATTAAAATCAAATCATCATTAACCATAAATAATGGCTAAAGATTGTGTTATTGATGATAAATATATTTAGAAGTAAAATAATAATGGATAATATAGTAAGACTCTTCTTTGTAGAAAATAACAGTGTAATGAACTTTGTGAATATGTAGAATCATTTCTTTAGAAATTTGGATATTTGAAGAAGACATCGAAGAGATTTTCCATCGCGAAGCAGTTGAAACGCATCATTTATCTTCTAAAATGGAAGCTCATTGGTAATAAAAGGTTCCAATTTCACAACCTGCAAATTAAGTATTCCAATTAGTTTCCCTAAACCCCAAAATTAATTATATTATAGAAGATTGTAAGATGATAAATACCCCTTTGATGCATTGTTGGGAAAAATTTGGAAGCTATGATTTGGGCTTGAAGCCGCTAAAACCAGAACCAGTTATTGTACGGCCGTCGAAAAGCTCCATTGGATGGAGAGGCAATGTTCTTGGCGTCGGATATATTCCTACTAGCACCGTCGATCCCCAACCCTAATCACCAAATTTATTTTCACACTTATTTGTTGCTCAAGTAACTAAATTATGTTATTGATCAAGTAACTAAATGCATTCGTTGATCTGAATTAATATTATTGAGGACTTACAGCGTGAGTGAATAAAAAGGCTTCGCGAAGAACATCAACATTTCTTGTGCATTCGAAGCTATAATCAACGCCTCTTCCTGTCATCTCTTGAATCATATTTTGTATATTGATCCATCACAATGGTTAAAATTGTTTACTACATATTTCAATTAAAATTACTGATTTTTTGTTTTGATATTTTACTTGATGTGTTGGCGTAGTTAAATCTTTAGAGTTTATAAAGTCTGTTACTCCCATAAGTTTCCCTACAATAATATTGGATTTGAGACAATGGTGAACTCAATATATACCTAAAAGTGTCCAACTCGGTTAAGCTAAAATTGGAATAAATAAAAATCAAGACATTTCATTTTAATTTTCCAATGCCAAAACTAAAAAGATGGTGTGCTTTATTTAAATAGAAAGTACCTTTCTCAAATTTGGAAGGATTAGCATCGACACCGATGATTCTAAAAGCGCCTTTTGCTCTAGTACCTTCAGCTACTTTCAGTTGTTATTCATAAAAATATGTATATCATTATGACTTCATAAAAGAAAGTTAATTTTATAATTTGGATGTGTCAATGATTTAATCTTACAGCGAGTTCAACTAAATCCAATCCAAATACAGCAGTGGTTGTTCCTTCCTTCACTTTTGTAATGTTCCAAGCTGCTCCCACTCCTATTTTTCGAAAACAACGTTAAAGCATTTATAAGAAAATATTTGACTCATATGACTTTTTATTTTTTCTTGATTAAAAAACTACATACTTTACCATTTTAAAAAAATACAAACTTGTATATTTGAAGTTGTTAGCGAACCACAACAATAAATAACATTATAATACGTTTTTAAAGTCAATTTTTTTTTTTTTACAATTCTAGTCCAATTGGTAGTTATTATTTTTATGATACGATTTGTTTATTTAAATCCAAATTTATTTGAGAAAGATAAAGAGAAATAATTGTGTTTTGAAAAGATAATAAAATGGTGTTTTTGAGAATAAAGTAAGCTAACCTATATACTCTATATTGCTCCCTACCTAGTCTCAAAACGCATTATATTTTATTTCAAAAAAAAAAAGGAGATAACATATCATTTCTTTTGGAAAAAAAATCATTTAATTTCTATGAGTAATTTCTATAAGTAACTAACCAGTGGAGACACCACAACTTAAGAGGCTCATATGCTTCAGAGGAGCACTAGGATCAATCTTGACGACACAAAAAGAGTTCAAGACAGTGTACTCAGTGAACGCCGATGTGTTGAGAAAGTGATAAATCGGTTGGCTTTGGCTCGAACCACCGTTCTTGGTCGTGGTGGTTGAGAATCTCGTCCCTCCATCACACACCATTACTCATTTCATAGGATCCACATGATATCTCTCGCATAGATTACTCTCTCTTTTCTTACATACTCTACATTCACCACATTCTCCATTAAAAATCGGAATCACATAGTCTCCTTCTTTCACATCTTTAACTCCTTCTCCTATACTTTCCACCATCCTATTATATCCCAAAAACATATAGAATGTGCTATAACTGTTAATTAGCATTACAAATAAGTTTTATATAGTAGATATTTCGATAAAAAGTGGCATATACCCGACAACTTCGTGAAGTATCCTTGGAAATGCTCGTTCAACTTCGTTCTATATATATAGTAGTTCGGCTTAAATCCTCTATTAAATAGATGCTTTCTCACAGTATCAAATTCCTTATATTGTTCGTTTACACACTTACGACATGGGCAGAATATTTTACCGTGTTGACGAACCATTGGTTGGTTTGTCACTTGGTACATGAATGCACGCAGACCATCGCGATACTCTTTCGTCACTTCACCGCTACTTGGATCTCTATGATTGTACATCCATCCCCATAATGCGTATATTTCATGCTCAGAAGACTCTTTTTTTTTTTGTAAATCAAACAAAATATATTTAAAAAAAAATATTTCTTTAGAATTTTTTGGTGTTTTTTGGTTGTGAATTTCGCATCTCCTTGAATTTCTATTTATATGATTTTGAAAATATTTGCAACGGATTTGCTAGGGAACCTTGCGAGGGATTTGCTAGGGAAAGAGAAATTGTGAGGGATTGCTAGGGAATACCGAGGAAATTACGAGAAAACATTACTCGCAACATGGTTACCCATATGTAAAACGTGATTTACCTAACTCAAAAGCCCTAGCAAAACCGCCGTAAATTAGGTATCGACATGTCCCTCGCAAATCTCTCGCAATTTGCGAGGTATCACCGCCCAATAGCAAAGCCCTCGCAAATATCTCGCAAATTTGCGAGGAATGTGCTACGAGATGCTCCTCGCAAATTTGCAATGGATTTGCGAGGAATGTACTTTCCGTAGCACTTCTCTCGTAAATCCCTCGCAAATTTGCGAGAGATATTTTCTCTAGCAATTTTTCCTAGCAATTTCCATGTTTTCTTGTAGTGATATCAAAACAAATTATGATTAGATGAAAATGTTAATCAAGACGCAAAAAATTGATGTGCGATTAATAATAGTTGATTTTCTATAACTATTATGAATATATATGCAATACCACGCCGTTCCAAGCTCCGAGATCGGTGTGGCAAATGGAAGAGTAAAGTATTTTAACTCGAACTTCCATTTTCTGTATTTTAACTCGAACTTCCATTTTCTGAGGAGGATCGACGCATATATCTTATATCACAAAAGGCTCTTTTGGACCCATGCTACAGCAGCTACACACATACATGCATCATTATTATAATCATCATCATCATCATCATCATCATCATAATTCTAGAAAACAGTTATATTAACTGGTGAGTAATTTACTTACCTTTGCAAGTGATGACCTTTCCTTGAGTCTCTGCCATGTTCTTAATTATTATTATTTTGAATTATGTTGTCTTCTAGGAGTGGAGCTATATATATATATAGGATTGATATCTATTTATGTCTAAAAAGCTAAATTGATCCAATAATCTCGGGACAGGTGGATTTGATCAGGTTGATATAATCTCTATACATAAACCATTATAATTTTTATCTCATTCCACCCACTCTCCGATTATAGTTAAGGACCAAATTAGCAGATGATGTCCTATTTTTGCTAGTTTTCCAGCTATCTAATGTTTCATGCATAATATAAAAAATATTATTTATCTTCACATCAGATTTGTGAACTCTTTCGGTCCTTCACATTTTTGCTATTACATCTAACATTGAATGTCGATATGGTGCACCGATTTTTCAGATTTATTCAACATCACAAACCATTTAGTTGCATTGTTCTTATAATTTTTTGTGTGTTCAAACGTAATTAAAATTATATATTTGTAAATCAAATAAATGTTGGTGTCGGGCTTTGTACTCGAGCTCGGCCTAATATCAACCAATTTATTTTGATCTGAATTTCAAACAAGAAGCATTGCTCCAATGTTCGGCCCATTTCCCCCTCGATTATGATTCATCGAAGACCTTTCAACAATCATATAGCTCGGATCATAGTCCATGGATCCTAACTCATAAATCAAATGATGACGACGGTAAATTCGGGATCTTGATCTTGAAGCTTTGAGTTTAATAATTAACATGACACTAGATGAGAAGAGCATAGCAATGTTGCACATTCAAGCGAGGATCACGGAGCCAATCTCGATCTAACATACCCATAGATATAAGAGAACTTCCATTTAAAGGGGATATGCAATATCTCACTGAAATTTGTAGCTCAAAAATGTGGATTCTAAAATTCACGCTCAACATTTTTTTTTGTATTTAAACAAATGATTGAAAAAAAGAAACTCATATCTTTGTTGTAATGAATAAGGATGAATACGAATCAAAATGAATAAATGTGATATTTACACCTTATTCAATTTGACATTTGTACTAGATCATTTAAATCGATATAAATATCACATTTATTTATTTTAATTTGTATTCATCCTTGTTCATTATAATAAAAAATCTGAGTTTCTTTCAATCATTTGTTTAAATTAAACAAAAATGTTGAGTGTGAATTTTAGAATCCACATTTTTGACGCTATATGTAGAAAAGTAGATTTTTTAACTCCATAACATCGATTTGGCACCAATGACAACAAACATAGGTGGATACTCGAGTGTCTTGGAGCCATCTGACTTTACTCTCGACTCCATATACTGGGTTATATATATTTTCTTATGAAACAAACAAAGTAGATCGCAAATAATTTTTCTTAGATCCAGCTTAACTAAACTATATATGTTTTCTTTTTTATTTTATTTCTTCTAATATTCGACCAAGTTTTGTGGTATTTCTACCAACTTAAGTGTCAGGAAGTCATCATATATTTGATTAAATACACGGCAACACTATAATCAAATTTTGATCAAATATGTTGACGGCCAAATATTTTTTTTTATCAAAGTCATGGTCAACATATTTTTATAATTAAATGTAATATTTTATTTCATAGAAAATAAAAATATGTTTTAAAAAATCTCTTGAATGCTCATTCTAAAAAATCATGGTTAATTGGCTCTATAACCCAAAAAAATTATTAATTGAACAACTAACCAATTTTACCTTATGTAGTACAATCGATTCTTTTTAATTTTAAATAACTTTTTTGACATCAAAGGCCCATCAACTAGAGTCGTTAAGCCCAACTTCTGAATCAACAGATGAGGCCGACAAATTTGAGATCATGATCTCGAAACTCTGAATTTAAGAATGATTGGGCATAGAAATTGGAACGAGTTACACGTGCAAGCGATTAGAATAGAAGTGTCTAAAAATAGATTGTGATGTATGTTTATGTGCCAGTAGCTTAAATTATGAGTAATTGTATTAGATGTCTATGGAAGAATCAAAAATTAAGTGAGCAAAATAGGTACTATTTTATGTGTACTGTGTATGTATAAAAATCAATAATACTCCTAATTATTAACACATTTTTTTTTCTCTCCTTTATCGACTTTTTATTTATTTTTTCCGACGAAAACAAAATAATTTCCAATCTTAATCCGCAGCAAATTTTTTCCTCTGCACAAATTATTTTTCTGTAACTAATTCAATTAGTAAAAAATTTAAACTATTTTATTTTGTAATTACTCTATTTTTATCTTTCGTTTGAATAAAACTATAAAAAAAAATTCATTTTAGAATTTTAGGTTTCTACTCGTTTGGTATTTTTGATTGTTAGCATGAAACATTTTTAGAAGTTCTAAAACTGAAAACATTGATATATGTAAAATTAAAACATATATTAATTAAATGAAGTATTTCAAAGGTAAAATAACCAATTAAAAGAAATTCTATATTTGAGAGGTTGAAAAGCTGATATGGTGGCTTTACGGACGATTTTAGATTTGAATTTATCAGAATACCATTAATGAAATCGATGTATTTACACCTTTTGTCATCGATTTTTTTTGACCAAAATATCTCTAATTCATCTTATTTATGTTTATTGGGTTTGGGCCTAATTTTATTTGGTTTGTATCTATTTCGTTTGGCCCATATGTTTAAAATCAAAATATGTTAATTTTTAGATATACTCAAAATTTAATGGTAATCTTCCATTATTATCGTATATAGGTAATATTCTTTATTTTGTTTATTCGATTAGATGGTATCGTGAAACCTTAGATTTTTTGTATATATATATATATATATATATATATATATATACTTCCTCGGTCCATTGCAAATCATAGTTTTACGACTACAATATTTTATAGGTTTGATGTTCTGATGATTTCTCATCTCT
Source organism: Pseudoturritis turrita (assembly GCA_900406555.1). Lineage (NCBI taxonomy): Eukaryota > Viridiplantae > Streptophyta > Magnoliopsida > Brassicales > Brassicaceae > Pseudoturritis > Pseudoturritis turrita. The sequence goes on along the minus strand of OVBL01000464.1, from coordinate 178,956 downwards.
CACATACATACTCGGCTCTGAAATTTTATGGGCTAGAAATAAATAAAAAATTATGAGCCATTTAATTAATGTATTAAAAAAATTAATAAAAATAATGAAGTAATGGAGATTCAAACCCGTAACCTCTTTCCAAATGAGCAATCCACTTACATAGAAACTAATTGAGCTGCAAATTATTTATGAAAATAGTTGGTCGAAAATATAATTATTATTTTGGAGGACTTCTATGTTTTATATTCATCTCCCATTTGGAATCCTTATTAGTCAACACATCTATCCTGTGAGCGTTGAGTATCCCATCCGTCTTATGGTATATGTTTGCAAATTTTTCTGCTGATATTTTTGTCCTTTATATTTTTTTGTAGAAGCTTTAATATTTTTATGATATTTCTTTTAAAATTTTGTGTAGGTTATTTGCGTGGTATATTGGTTGAAAAAATTATATGGTTATCTTATCAGAGTCTGAAAGACCAGAAACGCCTTTTGGGGGAAAGATCCAAGACCAATTGCATCAACTACGGTAAGAAAATAAAAAATGTTAGTATATGTTTATATTCTTAAATAACTTTCTTTCCTTTTGCAGGGATTTACAAAATATGGTATTGTGGGAGAGACTTCGATTGTTTTTGCTGATTATGTTGATGCAATTAAGACTTGCAACGTTTCTCTTCGTCTACAGAATTCAAATTCAAAAGCAATGTTGCATGGTAGCTCTCTCTTCCTCGATCTTTCTTGCATCAGTGTTTGTCATGAGACATTAGAGTGTTTGTATTCAAAAATAGTTCGCAATATCTTTGCTTCTTTGTCTTTTGAGATTTTGTTGATATGTGGTACTGAGCTTTGAACTGAGTTTTTCAGTATCGGGTATCAATTCAAAGGCAGCTAGAAAATGTGGATATGCAAAGGTACATGCAATTGGACTATGTGATTATGAGTTTTATGTATGTAAAGTTTGAACAAGTTCCTATCTTTTTTAGGATCGTATTGTGGATTCTCTAACTTGCCTATGTGCTCTGCGAAGCAGTGAAAAAAAACCCGGTAGTTTGATGAAAAGCCACGAGGTCAAAATTTGAAATCAGAATTGAGCATTGAAAGACATGAAGCCATAAAGAAGAGGTATGATGGTCCACGTGGTGCTTCGATCATCAGTTTGAAGTCAGGAGTGCGAGATTTACCCGAAAACAAAATGGGGAGATGTGGTATGAATAACCAACAAACCAATTTTTTTATATCTATATTTTCTGAAAAAAATATTTTTTGGTTTGTGGATGAATTTTCTTAATCCGTTTATTGGAGGCCGGTTTAGAAGGTGAAAAGAAAGAGGTGTGCATAGAGGGAAAGATCCAAGAAGGTAAAATGGGAGAAAGATGGTAAGCGTAAGCCTCTTATATATGTGGTACGAGGTAGACATTACTAATTCAATCAGAAAATGTTTTTTCTAATTAATGTCTACATGTTTGTTATAATCGACGACGGATTTGCATAGCTACTTTGAGACACCAGAGAGAGATAACATGGTTGCGATTAGGATGAGAAGAATGTGAAAGAAATCGATTTTGTGAATGGGAATGGCGTAGGGAGATACTGAATATTTTTTTTTTCTACTAGGAGAGTCAACTCAAACTTAGTAAATTTTTAGAGCATTGACTTGGAAGACAAGAAACCAAGACTAAACCTATCTATAGTATAATAAGAAGAACATACTGGTTATTCTCGAGTAAGAACCAATGGTGAAAATATTGAAGGTTATTGATTTTGTGTTTGTGAATATCTAGTATCGGTGAAATCATGGAAGAGAGAAGGAACAATGATAACTTTGAGAAGCGAATATAAGCTGAAGGCTGTGATGATATGTCCACCAGAGAAACATATGGTGGCAGTAGAGTTTGCAAGCATCTAAGATCCGACATGGACTTGTGGGAACTTCACAATTCGGAAGTGTGGTGCGTCTAAGTCAAATGAGGTAATGTTATGATTGAAGTGGCTTTAAGATGGATTTTGTTTGGTTAATTGATTGTTGGTTTTGTGTTAATCTTTGGAACAAAACTGTGTGGGGAATAATCGTTGTTCAATGATTGTATAGAGACGTTTGGGGACAAAGAATGTCCGAAGATAGTGAAGACATTGGAAATAGTAAAGTGTGAGAAGAAAAAGGTAAATAGGTTGAGAAGAAGAAGAACAACAACAACGAAGAGGACTATGAAGGAGAATAAGAAGAGGGAGAGGAAAAAGACAAAGATAAAATATGTAAAGAATAAGGAGACGCAAAAACAAGATTTATAAACAAGAGTGTCATTATTTTTGATCTATCATCCGTAATCCAAAAGAAATGCAAGAATATGGCTTGGAACTCTCAAGACTCTTGAGAAATACAAGAGGTTATGGTGATCGACAATATCAAGCATTGTCGTCTGCTTTATATAGAACTAGATTAGGACCCGCGTAATACACGGGGTTTTAATTATAACTTATTTATAAATAATAAAAAGAAAAGTAAAACACCCGTTGTAACACCCCGATTTATGGAAATATGTGGTGCATGCGGAGAGGCTTAAAAGAATTGATTTGGCTACCTATATCACCAAAGTGCACTTATCTTTTCGGTCACTGGTCCTGAGAGAACTCCAGAGTTAAGCGTACTTGAGCTGGAGCAATTTCAGGATGGGTGACCTACTGGGAAGTCATTTCCAGTACCGTGCGAGTGAGGACAAAACACGGAGAAAGATCACGTGGTGATTTGCAGGGTCAGTAAACAAGTCTTTCAAACCTCCCAGACTAACGCACCGGCCGTCGGACAAGGGTGGGGCCCACGGGCCGAGAGTGGGCGTGGGGTCCCACGAACGATGGCGGTTGGGGCGTTACAAGTGGTATCAGAGCCGAACCCAGACGAGTGTGAGACTCACACTGTCATGGGTGACGATCTTGGTATGCAACGAGGACGTTGCGATCTGTTAGTGGAGGTGATTGTAACACCCCGATTTCTGAAAATATGTGGTGCATGCGGAGAGGCTTAAAAGAATTGATTTGGCTACCTATATTACCAAAGTGCACTTATCTTTTCCGTCACACATCCTGAGTGAGGACAAAACACGGAGAAAGATCACGTGGTGATTTGTAGGGTTAGTAAACAAGTCTTTCAAGCCTCCCGAACTAACGCACAGGCCGTCGGACAAGGGTGGGGCCCACAGGCCGAGAGTGGCCGTGGGGTCCCACGAACGATGCCGTGCGAGTGAGAACAAAACACGGGGAAAGATCACGTGGTGATTTGCAGGGTCAGTAAACAAGTCTTTCAAGCCTCCCGGACTAACGCACCGGCCGTCGGACAAGGGTGGGGCCCACGGGCCGAGAGTGGGCGTGGGGTCCCACGAACGATGGCGGTCGGGGAGTTACATCCGTTGTCGGTAATCGATTAAATTTAATAAAGATAAACTTTATGAAAATGTAAAAAATATATGTTAAATCTTGTTGATGTAAATATTTAGATTTTGATTGGTTACTCGCACACTTATTTTAGATGTTGATTAGTAACTTTGTTTCAAACTGGATTTCAACTCCACGTATTTCATCTCGCAATACAATTCATCTACTTCTTCCATCATATTAAAATCATATTTTTACTCCATACATTCCTTGTCAATCAATAATACCCAAAATTTTCATATCAAAACAATATATGCATAATGCATTCTATCAAATTTATATCTATATATGTCATTTAGTATTAAACAAATAGTAAGAAAATTAACAAAACATATAAGTAAAAAAATAAAAAAGTATTATAAAAAATATATGGAAATTATATCAAAATTAAAATTTTGACACATGTCATAATTTCATGAATATCAATTTTTCATGTGTCACACTAATACTTTTAGAAATTAGAAATAATTTGTCTTATTTTCTTTTTTTAGTCTCTTTGATTTATTATTTTCTTTTAATTTTTTAATAATATGTCGTATTTTCTTTGTTTGACTATTATTTTTTTTAGTTACAGTACAATTAGAAATAAATTTTTTTATTTTCTTTTTTTAGTCTTTTTGATGTACTATTTCCTTTTAATTTTTTTAATAATATGTCTTATTTTCCTTTTTTAGACTATTATTTTCTTTTACTTACACTACAATTTGATTAAAAAAAAAATAATGTAGAAAAGGAAAATTTATATTTTTTATATTAATATATTGACTAGTGTCACAATCTCAATTAATATTAACGCATGTCACGATCTGGTGAGTTACAATTTTGTCTACGTATCACGTTCACGTTGAGCGCATTCTGCTTTATATAGTAAGAGATATACTCGTTTATAAGGTTTAGCTGCGTTAATTAACGTCGTTTACCAATTAAATAATATTTGTTTCTCTTTTTCAATTTGACACGAGAATAGAAAACATATTTGAGTTCTGATAGTATGGATTTAATCTGATATATGTATTCTCAAGAATTTCTAAATAGTTTAAAATTCTTTGGTTTTCCTAACCATGATTTGCAATTAAAGATTGGTAATGTTATTGAAGAACATTGATCCTAAATGCGGTCTAGCGCTCCACCGAAAAAAAAAGACAAAACAATAATCTTATTGTTTATATTCGAACAATAAACTCATATCTCTTCAATACTTTATGTAGAGATTAAAAAAAAAAAAAAATCAAGGGGAAACTCATCGATCAAATTGTTCTATGATCTTATTGCTGAAAGAGGAAAGGCCACGACGAATCAATGACTTGGATCTTTGACTTCTCGCGTATTTTTTATAAACTATCAAATGTGCATTGTTAGGGTTTAGACGTTTATGCTAGGGTTTAGCATCCATAATCATAGAATTTGATGACATAAGGTTACTTAAAAAGATCAAATTTTACATGGTTGTATTTGGATTTAGATTTGATGCTAGATTTTAGGGTTTATGATCTATGTATAGTTTTCAATGTTTACGTGCATTTGTGAGGGTTTAGGCTCCCATATTAAGGTTTAGTACTCCTTAATTTTCAAAAAAATTGATGGTATAATAGGAATGAATAATTTTAAACGTTTCTTTAAAAAAACATTCATGAAAAGTAAGATTTACTTAATGAAAAAATATTAATGATAACAACATTGAAGCGGAAAATCCTTGCCAAGACATCAAGTTTTACGCAACAAAACATTAACATGTAAGATTTACTTATGTCATCGTTGTAACAACGGAGTTCCTCATACCTTACCAAAACGAGGACCAATGTCATCTCATTTCTATTCGAGTTGTATTTATCCATCTAGATGATTATCCCAATTGTTGCATCATGACATTGTAATGTCTCAAGTTATATAATATAACAAGTTTGTCAGAAAAAATGGTAGAAATATGTGAAAATACAATTTAACCAATTTAATGTTTTGTTGCGTAACAATTCGTGGTTAAATCAAACTTTCAAATGTGAACAATTCGTAGTTAAATCAAACTTTCATTAACCCAATCAATCAAATATGTTTGGAGAGTGATTCATTCTTAATCCTTAGATTCTCCACCATTTTATTGATTGTGCTTTCTTGATTTGTAAGTTATTGTGTACCGATTTAGTTTGGGAACATAGCTTTTAACTCTCAAATTCTTATATCTGCAGCTATTTGCAAACCATTTGTTCTTGCGTGGAGAAGGATTTCTGTGTGTGATTGGTTCAGTGTGGAAAGTTCTTGAGGCGAGGCGGTTTTACGTATCTATAAGATAGAATGGTACCGTGGGACGACTCAGCAGGCGAAGATGCATTCAAGAATGGTAAATCCTGATTCTGGGCAGAGATGCTGAAGTTTACAGAAGAAGAAGAACATGTTATGATTCTTGATGATGTGTACATGTTCTCCCGAGTGGTGGAGTATACTTAACCCGTACAAAGACACTCAAAATTTCTTATATGTAATATTCAATATATAAAGTTATGTAGATTCATTATACAATTTTAGAAAAACAATTCGTCTTTTTGTGTTCACATTTAAGAATATAGAAGTTTAAGTTCATAAAACTACGTATGAATCACAATTTAATAATTAATGAATTAATTTAATTTTTCTAAATCGATACAAGATATTTGTTTTAAAAAAGTTTCTTAAATACGCGAGTTTTGGTGGGTTTTGTTTCAATTCGAACAATCAGCTCATGTCTCTCAAATACTTTACGTAGAGACAAGAATAAAAAAAAATCAAGTGGAAGCTCATCAATCAAGTTGTTTTATGAAATTACATAATGTGGAGGAGATCTTACTGCTAATAGAGAAAACCCCACAACAAATCAATGACTTGAATCATTTACTTCTAGCTAGACCTGGACATTGGGGTATTCGGTTCGGTTCCGGATCTTTCGGGGAGAGGAGTTTTAGGATCCATATAGGTACCGAATTAGTTTTGATTCGATTTCGGTTCGGTTCCAATTGGTCGTGGATCGGTTCGGTTTTTAATTATGAGGATCGGAATTTTTCGGGTAACTTTTGGTTCTCATTTGGTTCCGGTTCGGTTCCGTTATTTTTTATCCAAACTACCCGAAAATACCCAAAAGTACCCAGAAAATATCCGAAAAATAATTAAAAAACATATTAAATTGAAATAATACAAGGATGTAATCGACCATAATAACATATTGAACGAAACTAGAATTTGAATAAATTTAGCAGTCGAACAAAATATGTATAAGATGTTTCTTTATTTCAAAGTTTTCTCATCCACTTCGTATGTGTATGGATATATGTTTCTATAATTTATGTGAATTAGATTAAAGTTATTTAACAATGCAATCAGATAATTTCGAATGTTTGAATTAGTTTAGGTAAATTATATTTCAGACTGACGCTAAATCATATTTTATTAAAAACAACAAATAAAAAAGTGTATTTTGATACCAATAGTTTTGGTATAAAAAAATTATTAACTAAAATTTTTCGAGGATTCTAGGGATTAGGCCGACAAACCTAATCAAACGAAGCATAACTAACACAATATATTTAAATTTCATATAAATTTTTGTCTTTAGATTTAGGCTCTGGTGTTCTTTATTCGATATACGTAATTAGTTTTGTGTTGAATATAAAAAATTAATTTACAATCCTAAACAACTAATTTCCGATATTATTGTCTAGTTATGAAACTAAATAGAAAACAATTCTATTACGCAGTCTTTTCCTTATGCAAAAAAAGACAAATAAGACAGAAAATTTGACCCAAAAAAAACAAAAATTGATTAGCAAATAGTGATCTAAAATTTATTTATCACCCAAAAAAAAAAAAAATCAAAGGAGAAATTAATCTCGACATGCACAAACTTTTGAGTAACCGTTGTACCTAGACCGCATTTCGTATCGTCATGACGTCACAAATTGAGAAAACAAAAAAACTTTTTGTTTTTTAATTCTCGGAATATCCCAAAGTTGACTTTAAAATCAAATAACTGATCAAGCTGGACTTGTTTGATCTCCATATTTCAACACAAGAACTGTTCATGTTCAAACAAAGAACACCAGATTTTTTATATCAAACTTTTGTCGTAAAATCTTCTTTTTTTTTCATTTTCTCGAAACAATCAATAATCACGACTGTAATAACTGTAAGAAGTAAAGTTTTTTGATGAACTACTCCTGAGGAAAGAGTGTTCTCTGCTATGTAAGTAAATAAGAAGCTGACATGGAAAACTCTCTAGGAGATTCTCAGACAAGAAAAAGAAAAACGCAACGGAAGCATCATCACATCTCAGAGTTACATTCCGAAAACAAGAGACGATGCAGACAAACATCTTTACATGTCTGTGTATGCGGTTTTGGAAGAGAGAGCGATATATATTTATAAATATATATATAGAGAAAGAGAGACAGAGAGATATGTGAAAACCTTTATAGCTAAGATCAGTGCATTGGATGCCTCGGTGATCTAGGACGAACTGGTGTCTTTGAAGGACTCACCCTGCGAAAACGATTAAAAAATGGCTCAGCGAAAAGAACAATTTGTGTAGCCAAGTGTTTAAGAAGAGATTGGTTTTGTTTCTCTAACCTTATTGGTAAAGAACCCAGAACAACTCCACTGCAGTTGAGAGCCGCTATCGCGCTTTCTGCCTGTGAGAAGAAACAAACATAGATTACTCAGAAGCTGACATAATAGTCCCTTTTTGGCACTAAGCAGACTTGATAATGGGGGTTTTCAAAAGCTTGCGAATGGAAGTTTCGGAAAAAGAAAAAACTATTTCAATCAATGAAGCATCTGCTTACCATTACGAACTCCACAAAAGCAATACGAGTTGAGTGTTGATAATCTCCAAGTAGCCTCAGACGGTAAACCTGTTATTAAAAACATCTAATTAGTTGCACAAACAAATAACTTTATAGTAGTTCTTGCATTCTTAGCAACTAGACGATTTATTCACCTCTCCACAGAATGATTCGAAGAAGATCTTCACGTCTGATTGAGTCACCTGTAGCAAAAAGCACACATGTGAGAGGGCGGTACTTCATCAGTGAGTGAAGAGAAAAAATTCGAGGTAGTCACCTTCTTGTCAATGTTAGTGCAATAGATAGTTCTTGCACACATCTCACGCTCATCTTCAGTCTGCAACAACAAAACAAACAGAAACAAATCATATTCCGAGTCTCAGAACGTTGGAGACTTAGCTTTAGTACAAGAAAATCTCACCCTGGGCAAGAAAGTCGGGTTAACCGGTGCAATAGCTGTTTTGGATGGCAAAACCTTCACAGGATAGAATCCCAACATAGTCCCCGATAAATTCAGAGCAGTCATCGCACCCTCTACATAAAAAAAAAAACCAAAATTGCCAACACAACACACTTAATCACAAGACCACTCCAATGCACTGATACTGCAAAACCGACACAAGTAACGTAATAAGTACCTTCATCAGTGAACTCGATGAATGCAAACCGAAGTACTGAGTTGGGGTCACCACATATGCGACAATCAACAACCTGCTAAACCAATACAAAGTAAAACACAAACAAACACAAAGATGGAGTCTTTAGATTTGAGAGCTTCAAGAAGAAATTTTCAAACCTGTCCACAGCTCACAAACAAACCAGCAAGCTGCTCTTCAGTGACCTATAACATCCAAAAACACACGCACAAAGAAAAAAGTCTTAGACTTTTCAAGTCTGAGAACAATCATAGATGAGAAAAAAAGGTGCAAGATTTCAAACCTGTTGATCGAGATCAGAGACATAAACGGTTCTCCGGATCACATCTTCCCGCTGAGCCATGCTTGTCCGAGCATTCATCCTCCGTTTCCCTTGACCAAAGCTCTTCTTCTACATCACACAAACACACAATCAAAACGAATGCTATGGACAAAAGTAATCTAATTTTACAAGTGTACAATCTTTTCATATAGATAAAAGATATCTAATTTCGAAGATCCACAACGAAAATGAACACAAAACCCTTCCAAAGAGTGTCTTATCAAATAACAAAAAACCCTAAGAGAATTCGGTGAAATTGAATCTCAATACACTCAAAGATCACAAAATTAAAAGAGGGACAGGAAGAGACAAATAGACGGGAAAAAACGGTGTCTCTTACCCGTCGGAAACCGCCGTTTTCGTTACCGTAACCGTTGACGGAGCCATTTCCAGCACCACCGAAGCCATTGTTACGGAAAAAGGAACCAGCAGAGGTGAAGAAACCACCGTTAACACCGTTAAATCCTCCGTTACCCCCTTGTTTAGTCAGCGACGGAGGAACAAACTCTTCAGCCATGGGATTAAGCTTAGAGAAAAGCTCCTGTAGCTCTCTCATATCACGCTTAAAGCTCTCACCACCATCAACGCCGTCGGATCTCGCCGCATGGGACCCGATCTTGCTGTAGATGATGTCACCTTGATCGTGTCGGAGAATCGGACCGGTCAGCTCGATCCTTGAGGAAGAGTGATGGTTCTGATCATCGGAAGAAACACCGGAATCTTGACTAGTCGGAGAAGACGGCGGCTGGATCACGACAACTCCTGCATCAGCACCACCACTCTCAACAACCGCCATGATCAGAAACAGGAGAAACTAAAAAAACCCAGAAAATCAAAAATCGAAAGAAATTGAGAGGAAACAAGGATCGGTCACGATTGGAGGAAGAAAAGGAGAGGAATCAGCATAAGGTGCTCTTCTTCAATGAGAAGAGAGAGAGAGAGAGAGAGAGAGAAGGAGAAAAAGAGGATTAAGAGTTAAAACCAGAGGATCGGTGTGTTAATAAATTGGGATTTGATCAGAGTGATTAAGTAAAGATTCGTTGAGAAAAGAGAACAGAGATTATTAAACTCTCACTTTGTCTGTTTTTTTTTTTTTTTTTAACTGCGGTGAAAAATCAGGGGATTGGATAACGTAGAATCGGACCGTACAGTATCACGCTCACAGTGTCTGCTCTCTTTTAGTCTTTTTCGGACCGAAGCTATATCGTAGGGACCGAGAATCTACGATACATTATTTGATTTCAGACAAATATCCCGAAAATATCCGTAAATTTTGTTGTTTCATTATAATGATTAACTTTTTTTTCCAAGTTTGGTAAATATTTCATTTTCATAAAAGAAATTCCTTTATAAATCAGGAAAAAGATAATAATATCATTTGCATAAAAAATTAAAAAAACCATGTAACATCTAATTATTTACAAATTTTTTTTTTTTTTTATCGTTTTGTTACATCTTTAGAAATTTTTTTTAAAAAAATATCAATGTATTAAAAAAAATATTAATTATTAACCTATCGAAAACCGAATATTATTAGTGTGAACAAGATTGGCCCGACGTTATATAAATATAAAGTCTAAAGCACAAAAAAAAAAAAAAAGTATGCCTTTTAACGGCAACTTATTTTTTATGAAAAAAATTATAATCAAAATTATGTAAAATATCATTGAAACTTGGTTTTTTATAAAAATAAAAACAGTACGGAAATATCAATACATTAGTCATAAAAAATATTTTTTCCTGCAAAATTATTCATCAACTTTGGATAATCGAACTTTTCAACAAACCTTGTTCGATTTATATCATCGACAAGCCATTCAATTGCTCTTGAGACATAGTCGAACGTAGATAAATTTTTATGAATTTCAACTTCGAAAAACTTTTTTCAGCATAAGAGCATCTCCAATGGTCCTTCATTAGGGGAAAACATCAAAAAATGAGGAAAATATTTCTCCAATAATACATCATTTTGAAGGAAAAAAATGTGAATATGAATAGTATAGCATCATATTTTAGGGAACAATATTCACAAACTCATTTTTGTGTTGAGTTTTTTATATTTGTAAAATAAACCCTATAATTTTACATGTTTTTATTTTATACTTAAGCAAAGTTAAATTTTTATGTAATACTTAATATATTTTATAGTTAACTGTAAACAAAGTTAAACTTTAACAAATATTAACTATATACTCACATGGTTGATTATATTCATTTAGTTAAATCTATATTTATATCACATAGTTAATTATATTCACAAATAGTTAATTAAAGGTTTACATATTTTAGTATATTCATTCTCAAACGTTATCGTAAATTATTAAATGTATAGTTAACTATGTTGTTCAATATAGTTAACTATTGATGACGAACATATTGTTTATTTCTGAAATAATAGTTAACTATGTTGATTAATATAGTCAACTTTTAAAAAAATTCATCTATGTCCACAAACCTTTTATTATCTCTGAAAATAATAGTTAATTATGTTGATTAATGGGTATAATTTGTAAACTTATAGAAAATAAAGAGTGTTCTTAAAAATTAATAAGAAATTGGTAATAGAATATATTTGAAATATTCTTTTTGAGGAAAAAATGAGGAAATGGTTTGGATAAAAACGCAAACTCATTTTAGTGTTACTTTATTTTGAGAGAAAAAATGAGGAAAACCATTGGAGATGATCTAAGCAACTGAAATCGGAATTGGCAGTCATCCATGTGGTTGGATAACAACCATCCACTCTTTTTAAAACTCCAACACCTCGACCGCCTTTATAATTTCTTTTGGCAACACTTTTCTTAGAAGTTTAAGTTCCATAAACATATCTCTTCATTCCTCATCTGAATGTTCATCATGCTTTAGAGAAGCTTCAAACTTGATACAAGATATCATCAATTCATCATATGTTGCTGGTTTTAGTTTTTTTTTTTTTATCTCGAACAAAAATCCAACAATTTCCTCATACCACTCAAATTTGACCTTAAAAGACAGTATAGCTTGATCCACTATGTTGATGAAGTAATTGATCATAAAACTCTCCTCGACAGTTAACGTATTATTTTCATCATCTTGATCATATTGCATTTTTTTTTTCATCAAACGTTTTGGTTTTGTAGAAAATATTGCTTCAATCTCCTTTTCAATTGCAATTTGAGTAGTTTCAGCTTTTGTTTTCTCAAAACATATTTTTTATAGCTTTTTAAATAACCAACAAGCCCTCCTAATTGAGAAATAGCAGCCTCAAGATCCATATCCTCTTACTGTAAAATTTTGCTCACTATATTGACAACATAAAGTAAATCCCCTAAATTTTCATGTATTTCACTCACTGCAAGAGACTCACCATCACTACGGTGTCTAGGATTATCACTATTTTATGCCAAGTAAAACAAAGCATCTCGTATCTTTGAAGCTTGAAATCTTATGGGTTTAACACTATCAATGCGACTTTCTCAACGAGTTGGTGATAATGGTTTAAGTGTTGTAGCATTCACCATCCCTCTATACACTTCCCAATTGTTGTTTGAAAATGCAAATATGCAGTAGATACGTTGAACAATGCCAAATCACAAAGTGCAAAAAACCATATCACAAAGTGCAAGATTGAGACTATGACATCCACATGTAGTGTAAAATGCCATTGGGTTTACATCAAGCAATCTTTTCTGAACTCCTTTATGTTTTTCTTTCATATATGTTGGCCATCGTCATAACCTTGCTCTCTTACATCGTCGGTATTCAACTTAAGATCATCCAATGCATCGTGAAAAGTGTTAAAAATTCTATATCCCATCTTATCTTTTATTTCCAAAAGGGTTAAAAAAAACTCCTCAATATTAGGTGAACTCGTCGAAACATCCACACGTTGAATTAGAAAGATCATATGCTCTTTACGACTAATATCAGGAGTGGAATCCAGAAGGACTGAAAAATATTTTGCATCTTGAATCTTCTTTAAGATCATCATCTTAATCTCATTAGCAAGTAATTATATCAATTCATTATGAATCTTATGGTTGAGATAATGGTAATGAGTTTCACCTTTTTCAATCCGTCGAATATGTTCTTTCATTACTGGATCAAAGCCTCTGATTATTCTAACAAGCTAAAAAATTCCCACTATTCGGATCCCTAATCTTCTCATTATCTCCACGAAATGCTAAATTTCGTTCAACTATAATCTTTACCACTGCAATTATTCTCAGCATCACATATCTCCAATGTTTTCTCTCCTTGTTAATTGCCTCTTGCAAAAGTTTATCAATAGTTTCATTTTTTGCAGTCCCATTTCTAGCTCTGTCCAACGAGTCATGCAAATAATATGATGTTGAGTAGTTTCATGTTTTTCAGCCTATATGAATTATTTCTTCAGTCATTAATTGTACCCATTACTTGCCAAAACAGTATGACTTGTTTCTTGAGTGAATAATTTACAATAAAAACAAAAGACCTTATATCATCTCTTGGAAAAAATAATTAGCTGGTGGTCTTGTCAATTGACCTTTCTCAACCCAAAAAAAACAATTATTCTCCGTTCAATCTTCCCCTAATTTTCAGGATCATCCATATCCACATTATCATGAACACCATTAATGTCATCAACTTTCTCATGTTATTCCATGTTTTCATTCTCAAACTGTTCTATGTTCTCATTCATACAATTTGCATCATCTCCAATAGGTTCCTCTACATCTTCTTCAATAGTAACAAGCTCTTTGTCTTCCTTGTTTATCTCAGCTCTAGGGCTAGGCATTTCATCAGTTTCAGAAGTTTTAGTTCTCGTCGCATACCTGAAAATATCATTGGTTTGAAATTTCACCAGTTTATCTTGTCTTTGCTTTCTCTTCTTATTTGCATATTTGAATGGTTTTTCTAATTCTACCTGTCGTCGGCATTTTTTTACAAATTAACAAACAAATTAGAATAACGTGATTTTACATAATAGAAAAAAAAACAAAACAACGATGTCAAAAAAAAAAAAAAAAAAGAATAACATAGCAACATAAAACAAAGCAACCACTAGTATAATCACTGAACAAAATTCTCAATTCTAGCTTATAAAATCTTTATCCTTGAATTTTTTGAAAACACCATACTTTAATCCTTCAAATTTTAAGTTGTCGAGAAAGCCTAAAAAATAATCATATGATAAATTTCATGTTTATTTTGTATAGAAAAAAAAAAGAGGAAAACTTGACAAAGAAGAAAAGAGGAGAAGAAAGAGAAGTCACACATGGAAATTGATGGAATAAAAGAATCTGGCAGAGATGGGTGGTGTTCCGACAGAGATTGGCAGCGAAGACTGGAAGAAGAAGAGGAATCGTTGTCAACTTCGCTGGAGAAAAACAAAAGTTATATATATATGTTTTTAATTCAAACATTTTTTAAAATCTTTTTATTATAAACTGTTCTTAAAAAAAAAAAAAAATTGGCCAAATGGATAGTTTCTGTTGGGGTCAAAATCCACCCAGCTGCGATCAATGGAAAAATGGCTAAGTGTGGAAATGCGAAGAATCAGACAAGGCTAAAATTGTGCCTAGGTCATTTCTGTACGAGTCCGCTTGATCACGAGATAGGCCATTCCAACCAAGCTTTGCTCCACTTCGGCAAAGAGAAGACATCGGCAAGCTTTGGCTCACCTCGGCGTGGAGACTTCGGCGGAGAAAGGAAAGACTTAGGCAATCTTTGTCTCCACCTAGGCAAGCCTTGTCTCCACTTAGGCAAGCTTTGGCTCACATCGGCAAAGCTCTGCTCCACTTAGGCAAACACGGAGACTTAGGCAAACACGGAGACTTCAGCAAGCTTGGAGACTTAGGCAAACACGGAGACTTCGGCAAGCTTGGAGACTTAGGCAAACACGGAGACTTCGGCAAGCTCGGAGACTTCGGCAAGCTCGGAGACTTCGGCAAGCTTGGAGACTTAGGCAAACACGGAGACTTCGGCAAACTTGGAGACTTCGGCAAACACGGAGACTTCGGCAAGCTTGGAGACTTAGGCAAATACGGAGACTTCGGCAAGCTTGGTCGTCACTTCGGCAAGGCTTGGTCTTCACTTCGGCTAAGCGTGGAGACTTCGGTAAAAGATAGAGACTTCGGCAAGCATGGCCACATCGGCAAGCTTGGTCTTTACTTTGGCTAAGCGTGGAGACTTCGGCAAGCATGGCCACATCGGCAGGCAGGGCCACATCGGCAAGCATGGCCACGTCGGCAAGCGTGGCCACATCGGCAAGCGTGGTCACTTCGGCAAGCATGGTCACTTCGGCTAACAGGGCGACATCGGCGAGACTGGAGACTTCGGCAATACGCAACACGCAGCCCACTTCGGCAGTCTCACTTCGGCAGCCCACTTTGGCAGCCTCACTTCGGCAGCCCACTTCGACAGCTTCACTTCGGCAGCTTCACTTTGGCAGATCACTTCGGCAGCTCCACTTCGCCAGTTCACTTCGGCAGCTCACTTCGGCAGCTCCACTTCGGTAGATCACTTCGGCAGCTCCACTTCGCCAGCTCACTTCGGCAGCTCCACTTCGCCAGCTCCACTTCGTCAGCTCCACTTCGGCAAAACTTCACTTCGGCACGGCCTTCACTTCGGCAAACGCCTCCACTTCGGCCAACAAGCACTTCGCCCAGCAAGCACTTCGGCTAAGCTGTCCACTTCGGCCAAGCTGTCCACTTCGGCCACGCAGTCAACTTCGGCCAAATTGTCCACTTTGGCCAAGCTGTCCACTTCGGCCAAGCTGTCCACTTTGGCCAAGCTGTCCACTTCGGCCAAGCTGTCCACTTCGGCCAAGCTGTCCACTTCGGCCAAGCTGTCCACTTCGGCCAAGCTGTCCACTTCGGCCAAGCTGTCCACTTCGGCCAAGCTGTCCACTTCGGCCAAACTGTCTACTTCGGCCAAGCTGTCCACTTCGGCCAAGGAGTCCATTTCGGCCAAGCTGTCTGGCCGAATTCATTTCCATACGAAACTATCTAGCCGAAGTCAAATCTATACGAAGCTGCCTGGCCGAAGTCAAAACCATATGAAACTGTCTGGCCAAAGTCATTTCCATACGAAACTGTCTGGCCGAAGTCAAAACCATATGAAACTGTCTGGCAGAAGTCAAAATCATACGAAACTGTCTGGCCGAAGTCAATTCCATACGAAGCTGTCTGGCCGAAGTCATTTCCATACGAAACTGCCTGGCCTCAAATCTATACGAAGCTGTCTGGCCGAAGTCAATTCCATACGAGACTGTCTGGCCGAAGTCATTTCCATACGGAGCTGTTTTACCAAGGTCAATTCTGCACGAAGCTAGAAGACGACGCGGCCGAAGTCATTTCTATACGAAGCCAGAAGACGACGCGGCCGAAGTCATTTCTATACGAAGCCAGAAGACGACGCGGCCGAAGTTATTTCTATACGAAGACAACAAGCCCATCTTCGGCCTACAACGATACAAAGGCCCACGAAGTCGAGCCGACTTAGCTAAAAAAGAAATCCCAAAGGATTAGGAAGTTTTCCTTATCTCTTTAGGATTGACCTGGCCGACTCAAACTAGTATATATATCTATGTACATCCCTTGAAAAAGGGGATCCGCAATTTTACTTAGCAAAAAACCCTAGATTTTTTTGCTCTCAAACTCTTGTACGAAAGTTTTTCGACACAGCTTAACAAAAACCATCTTTGGATCTCTCCGTTCATGGTTCATCCGCAGAAATTTCATCCCCCTTAACAAACATCCGACAAATTCTAATTGTGTTGATTTCGACTCCCACAGTTTCTAGGAGTATAATTATAAGAATGGGTACATCACTATTGTAAATTTGCAATGGATAGTTTCGCTTGGACCCACCATGATCACTCAAAAGATAATCATTGCTTTTATACTTATTTACTTTTGTGCCATTATTGATTAAATATTAAAATTTATTTTTTAAAAAAATATTGTTTCTACAGTAGAAGACAAACAATAGATAATGGCTTCATGGAGAAAGAAGAAAGCAACGATGATGGAGAAAGAAAAATATACGGCTGAAGAGGGACGATGACGGTGACAGTGATAGAGAAGGAGTAACGACGGAGGCACGACAGAAGAGATGGCAATGACGACGGAGAAGGAGGAATGCATGGCGGAAGAGAAAGCCCTTGAATCAAGAGAGCTGATAGCTCTTACAGAAATAGAATAGGGGAAGAAATTGGAGTTTTCAAATTTTGGAGGATTAGGGTTTCTGGGTGATGTGGGTGGAGGTGAAAGGCCGATTGAAGAGGGGATTGGTGAGTTTTTTTGGTGATAGAGAGGACTTAAGCACGTTATCATTCTTCAATTGCTTTGCTATTCAATTTTCACAAAAGAAATTGGGGTTTGCAATGTGGTGATTTTGGTAAGCACAAGGAATGTCGGTGTATATATCCCCAAATACCATCATGTACACCCTAAATCATAGTGTACATCGATCGTTCACCGCCACCATGTATACTGTCTGTGTACCATCACCGTGTAAACCTGGCCGTTCTACCACCAACATCAAACCATCGTGTACACCGCTTATCACGATGTGCAAAAACAGTGTGTCCGACGGTGTACCACGACGGTGTAGTGTACACGGCGGTGTACTACGATGGTGTACGAAACAATATGAACGACGGTGTACGAGATAGCAGTGTACACGGTACCACTTACTCTTAAGGTCATTTGCGTCTTTTCTCCCCTAGTGTAACAGTACCAAACTACCCATTTCTCTAATTTGTTACGGTGATTCACCCATTTTCCATATTAATTTTTTTAAACTACCTACTTTCCTAAATAACTCTAAAAAACGTGATGGAAAGGTGATGAAAACCAAATGGTTAACCGAAGTAAACCGACATAAACTATGTCAAAGATATAGTGGATATATGGAATTGTGTTTCTCCGACATTTGTGCGATTGTCTTCCACTAATTCACGTTTCATAATTGAAGTGTTGGCAGTTAATTTCTTTTTTTCTTTGTGTATTTAAGACACATTTATTTTATGAAGTGAATAGGGAGAAAATTGTTGGAAACTAGTATGTTCTTATAAGCTTTTGAGAAGGACCTATCAAAAGGGATGGGTGGGTTCAGGTCCGGCCCTAAATAAAAATCATAGAAGCCCATGCTTCCGGCCTCCAAAATAATAACTATATTTTCGGCTGTTGGATAATTTCGTAACTTGAGGAGCAAGTTATCTCTTTCTAGAAGAAGCTAGAAGAGATAAAAAAAAAAGGAAATACAAATAAGATCTAAATAGGATAAGTTTTGTAAGTTTTCCTTTTAATAATAGAATTAGGAGAAGCTAAGTTCTATATAAATAAGAGGCTATGGAGAGTTGTTCTATAAGACCTTGAAAGAGATTTAGTTTTGAGAAGTTTCTAAATCAATAAAAGAAAGTTGTTCTTTAATCTTTCAAGTTCATAGTTTGATTTGAATTGGTATCAGAGCCTTAAGTCGAAGACTCGATCAAAATCTCGGTGATTAGTGGCTTTCGTAACCAAGCATGGGAGACGAGATTCCACCACCACGAACCAAGGACCTTGGAGCTCCATCAATCCACTGTCCGATGTTAACATCGACAAACTACAGGTTTGGTCGATGCGAATGAAGATTACTCTCCGAGTTAGTGAAGTATAGGATACAATCAATCCAGGATCCATCAATCCAAAGAAAAACGACGTGGTGACGGGACTTCTATTCCAATCCATCCCCGAGTCCCTCATACTTCAAGTCGGGGAACAGAACACGGCAAAGAAGCTATGGGACGCCATCAAATCGCGACACCAGAGAGCAGACCGGGTAAAGGAGGCGAGGCTTCAAACCTTTATGGCTGAACTAGATCGGTTGAAGATGAGTGATACCGACTCGGTTGATGACTTTGCGGGCAAGATCTCAGGCCTTGCAGCTCAATCGGCATCTCTTGGGGAAACGATTGATGAAACAAAGCTAGTGAAGAAGTTTTTAAAGGGACTTCCAAGAAACAAATTTATTCATATCGTAACTTCCCTAGAACAAGTGTTAGACCTAAACGCAACAGGATTCGAAGACATTGTTGGGAGAGTAAAGGCGTATGAAGAACATGTAGGGGAAGAAACTCAAAGTGAAGATCAAAGCAAACTAATGTTCTCAAACTCGAACAATAATCGTGGGGCCTTCGGAAATTTTCGAGGAGGAAACAGAGGAAGCTATAACAGAGGAGGTTATAACATAGGAGGTTTTAACCGTGGTGGTTATGGCAGAGGAAGTAACGGCGGTGATGGTTCCGGTAGAGGCAGCGGTCGATGAAGATCCAATTGACAAACTCAAGGAGGAGAAACCGGAGACCATAAGCCAAAGAAGGATCTATCCAAGATAATTTGCTGGAGATGTGACAAGGCTGGTCACTACGCATCAACTTGTCCCGAGAAAGCAGCAGGACGACAAGAGACAAATTTACACGAGACCCAAGAAGCTGAAGCTCTCTATGTTCATGAAGTGATGTTCGTAAATGAAGATAAAGTGTTCCCAAACAACTATGACACTAACAATGAAAGTGTTTGGTACCTAGACAACGGAGCGAGTAATCACATGACTGGAAACAGGGATTTCTTCTCAAGCTTAGACGAAAACATCAAGGGAAAAGTAAAGTTTGGTGATGGTTCGTATGTTAATATTGTCAGAAAGGGTTCCATTTTCTTTGTAGGCAAGACTGGTGAAAGAAAAACACTCAAAGAAATCTACTTTATACCCGACCTAAAGCATAACATTATAAGCCTCGGACAAGCAACGGAGAATGGGTGCGAGGTAAACATGAAAGGGGATGCTTTAACGCTAAGAGATCCACATGGAAGGTTGCTAGTGCGAGTAATAAGATCTCCAAATCGTCTCTACAAAACACCAATGAAAATAAGTTATCCGAAGTGCCTTTCTATTCAAGACGACGAAGCTCATGGACATGGCATGCTCGGTTAGGACACATAAGTCTTGTTATGAATAACATGGTGAAAAAGGATATGGTCGTCGGGATGCCGCAAGTACTACATGAGATGAATGTATGTGATGCATGTTTAGCCGGGAAACAAACGAGACACTCGTTCCCAACCAAAGCCACTTACCGTGCAACACAAGTATTGGAGTTGATTCACGGAGATTTGTGCGGACCAATATCACCACCAACACTAGCGAACAATCGATATGTTTTTATCTTGATAGACGACTTCTCGAGATACATGTGGACGATGATATTGAAGGAGAAGAGTGAAGCTTTCGATCGGTTCAAAAGGTTTAAAGGATTTGTGGAGAAGCAAACCGGAATGTCTATTAAAACCTTTCGGACCGATAGAGGAGGAGAGTTTACTTCAACTGATTTTAATCGATTTTTCGAAGAGAATGGAGTCGCTAGGCATCTAACCGCATCATATACACCACAACAGAATGGTGTGGTTGAGAGAAGAAATCGAACGCTAATGGAGATGACAAGAAGCTTGCTTAAAGCAATGAAAATTCCGAATGATATATGGGGAGAAGCCGTACGTCATTCAATATATCTCATCAATAGAGTTCCCACAAAAGCTTTGCAAGGTCAGACCCCGTATAAAAGTTTTTGGTCCAAGAAACCCAACATCAAACACTTAAGGGTTTTTGGATGTGTTGCTCACGTAAAGATCACGGGACCGCATTTGAAGAAGCTAAATAACCGGTCAAGAAGTGTGATCAATCTCGGAACAGAACCGGGATCTAAGGCATACCGACTCTATGATCCACTTACAAGGAAAGTAATGGTAAGTAGAGATGTGTTATTTGACGAGAAAAAGGCATGGGATTGGTCGTCTACAACAACACAAGCAAACGGAGAACCCGGAATGTTCAAACTATCTCACGGAGGAATTATTGAAGATGGAAACGGATACGGTAATAATCAAGACAACAACAATGATGATCACGATCCGGATCAAGAACATGAAAACCAAGAAGAAGAAGAGGAAGAGGTGAATGTTGATGAAGGCGAAATTCAAGGAGCACAAAACCAACAAATCGTGACAAGATATGGTCGCGCGATTAACAAACCAAGATACCTCGATGATTATACTTTACTAGCTGATCTAGAGAGCGAGAAACTCTTGTTAACCATAGACGAAGAACCCGAAAGTCTCCTTGAAGCCATAAAACTGCGAGAATGGGTTGAAGCAATGGAAGCGGAGTTGGATTCTATCACAAGAAACAAGACTTGGGAGCTTGTTAAGAAACCGGATGGCGTGAAACCTATAGGGTTAAAATGGATCTACAAGATCAAGAGGAAAGCAGATGGATCGGTTAACAAGTATAAAGCGAGACTTGTGGCAAAAGGCTATGTACAACAACAAGGTATAGATTTCGAAGAAGCATTTGCACCCGTGGCACGGATCGAAACTATACGGTTACTTATAGCACTTGCAGCGACAAAAGGATGGGAGATACATCACTTAGACGTCAGAACGGCTTTCTTAAATGGAGATCTAAATGAAGTGGCCTATGTAAGCCAACCCGAAGGTTTCATAAAACAAGGAGAAGAGAACCGAGTGTATAGACTTTATAAGGCGTTATATGGACTACGACAAGCTCCTAGAGCTTGGAATGTGAAGCTTGATCACGTCTTGAAGAAGATGAGCTTTAAGAGGTGTGTGAAAGAGTCGTCGGTTTATCTCAAGAAAACCGAGAATGATATATTGATTGTGGCGATTTATGTCGATGACTTGTTTGTAACGGGAACTACATGGAAGGTCATTGATCAATTCAAGAAAGCTATGTCAAGAGAGTTTGAGATGTCGGATCTTGGAAAGCTAACATATTACCTTGGTATAGAAGTAATTCAAGGAGCTGATGGGATTCAAATAAAACAAGAAGGATATGCTCAAGGAATACTTGTAGATACTAAGATGGATTCATGTAACTTGACTCATGTACCAATGGAGTCAAATTTGAAGATCTCAAAGGCTGAAAATGAACAAGAGATTGATGCCACAGAGTATAGAAGAGCCATTGGATGTTTACGGTATCTCCTTCACACGAGACCCGACATGGCATTTGTTGTAGGAGTTCTAAGCCGGTACATGCAAAGCCTGAGAGAGTCGCATGGACAAGCTCTCAAACACGTGTTAAGATATGTAAAAGGAACGACTAACTTAGGCGTGCATTTTAAGAGAGACGGGTCAAGGAGAGTGATCGGATATAGTGATAGTAGTCACAATATCGATGTTGACGACGGTAGAAGCACTTCGGGACACGTCTTCTACCTCGGCACGTCACTAATCACGTGGACTTCACAAAAGCAACCCACCGTTGCGTTATCCTCATGCGAAGCTGAGTTTATGGCGGCAACGGAAGCCGCAAAGCAAGCTATATGGCTTAAGGAATTGATGAAATAGATTCTTTTTATAGACGAGAAGGTCATACTAAAGATCGACAATAAGTCGGCCATTGCTCTTACCAAGAATCCGGTATTTCATGGAAGGAGCAAGCACATACTCTCTAAATATCACTTCATCCGAGAGTGTGTGGAGAATAAGCAAATTGAAGTGGAGCATGTTCCCGGCGTGGAGCAAAAGGCGGACATACTTACTAAGCCGTTGGCAAGAATCAAGTTTAAAGAGATGAGGAGTTTAATCGGAGTTGAAGAAATCAAGCTTCCCGGAGTTCAAGTTGGAATTAAGGGGGAGATGTTGGATAATTCTGTAACTTGAGGAACAAGTTATCTCTTTCTAGAAGAAGCTAGAAGAGATAGAAAAAAAAAAAAGGAAATACAAATAAGATCTAAATAGGATAAGTTTTGTAAGTTTTCCTTTTAATAATAGAATTAGGAGAAGCTAAGTTCTATATAAATAAGAGGCTATGGAGAATTGTTCTATAAGACCTTGAAAGAGATTTAGTTTTGAGAAGTTTCTAAATCAATAAAGGAAAGTTGTTTTTTAATCTTTCAAGTTCATAGTTTGATTTGATCGGCCAACTATTTCCAGATATAACTTGCAACTCAGGTTGTTTATGTGTAAGTGGATTGCTCATTTGGAAGGAAGTTACTTGTTCAAATTAGGGGTAGCCAAACTAGGTTTTGGGTTGGGTTTCTTAGGTTTTGTGTTGGGTTTAAGTTATTTGGATTAAGAAATATTGTACTAAATTCAATCTAAAAACCCAAACTAATCCAGATTTCTTGGATTGACGGAGTTGGCCACCCCTAGTTCAAATCTCCAGTTTTATTGTTTTTATTAATTTTTTAAATACAGTAATTAAATGCCATAATTTTTTTTTTTTTCTTTACTAGCCCAAGTTTTACAGCCGAGTCTGAGTGGATTTCAAACCATTCACAAAAGAGAGAAAGAACAAAACCTAATACGAGTCACCACCTAAGGAACATATCTAAAATTGATGTCCCTAAATTTACTTACAACATTAATCTTTATGTCCGAATTTTTGCAGAAAATCTTATAAGGAAGACAAAATAGTTTAACCTCAAGGAAGAACGGAAAGAACAAAATGCAATCATGTAGGAAAATTTGTAAAGATTCCAAATTTTGTGGGAAGCAATTAAGTGGATCCGAGCCCGGCCCATAATTACATTAAGCCCAGAAGAGTTAGACGGACTTCAGACGGTAAATTAATTTGTTAATTGTGAGCGACGGACTTCAAACGGAAAATTTTGTAGCTTCTTCCTGTTTAGTTCCGCTTCCGACACCTCTCTTCTTCTTCTTCCTCTTCCTACCTCCTTTGGGTTTTGGAGCCTCGTCGTCAGCTTTACTGTTCAGCTTCGCTATTACTGCCGCAACAATCAGATGCTGAAACCAGAGATTCATGTCAAGTCTGGGTTTTTGTCAGAATCTGGATGCTATTTTTCATCAGGTGATACGGCGGCTTTCGTCCTCGAGCTCTTATGTTGCGAATTTGAGAATTTTGCTTCTTTGATTCCTAGGGATTGTTAGCATAGACGAATCTGTTCATTAAGATTAGAAAATAGGGTTTTTCTTTTCAAGCTTCTTGTTCTGTGTAGTTGGGCTAAGAGTTAGAGAATTGGGATTTAGGGTTTTGTTTTTTTAGGGTAGATTTAGAGACTGCGAGATGAAAGGAAGGTCGTATCGGTTCTCGAGCACTGACCCTCATGAAGATTGGGTGGATGGATCTTGGACTGTGGATTGTGTTTGTGGTGTGAATTTCGATGATGGAGAAGAGATGGTGAATTGTGATGATTGTGGTGTTTGGGTTCATACTCGGTGTTCTCGTTACGTTAAAGGAGAGGAGCTTTTCACTTGTGATAAGTGTAAGAGCAAGAACAACGTTAATGATAGCGAGGAGACCGAGGTTGCTCAGTTATTGGTTGAATTGCCCACTAAGACCTTGAGAATGGAGAATTCATGTACTCGGAATGTACCCCTTAAGCGTCCTTTTAGGTTATGGACTGAGATCCCGACGGAAGAAAAGGTTCATGTACAAGGAATCCCGGGCGGGGATCCAGATCTCTTTAAAGGATTGTCGTCCGTTTTCTCCCGGGAGCTATGGAAATGTACAGGTTATGTGCCGAAGAAGTTTAATTTTAAGTATAGAGAGTTTCCATGCTGGGATGAGCAAGAAAAGGATGAAATCGAAAATGGTCAGCAGGAGGAAAACGGTGCTGGAGTTCTTTTTTCTATGTCGAAGGAAAATGTGATTGCTGCTCCTGCGAATGCTTTGGTTGGTATGAGGGGATTTGATAATAAGGGACCCAATGACTCGAAGCTTGGTTATGCGAAAGACGCCAAAAGTTGGGACTTTGGCGAAGCAGAGATGAAACGTTCTCAGAGCGTCTTAAAGAAGGATAAGAGTTTGCTTCGACCTTTGATTACGAATAAACGGAGAAAAGAACTGTTTGGAGCCTCAAAAGAGCGGATGAAGAAGAAGGTAGAAGTTGCTGACAAAGAAGAGGATGATAAGAAAGGTTTTGTCGGTAAAACAGGTCAGTGAAACCACTTTTTTGCCCTTACGATGCTCTAACCAGACTTTAATTTGCCGTATGGGCTTCACATCTAGAATCTTATATCCTTTGTTCTTAAAAATTCTGTTTTTGTTTCTTTCAAATTACTAGCAATTCGACCTACCAGTGGTTCTAAACCATCAGAGTCTCGTAAGGACATAGAGCCAGAAGGTTTTACTAGCGCCGTTGGCAAGAGTGAGAAGTTCAAGAAAGCTGCTTTTGAAGAATCTATTGATGGTGGCCTTGCTCTAAAAACTGGCGGTGATGAATCTGGTATGACAGCAATTGGTGTTGAATGCTCCAGAGAACAGAATCTTTCTGACGTTCATGCTGATGGTGCTGGAAAACAGGAAGAGAAAGCTGGTCATCATTTCCGAATTGTGCTGAAGAGCTCTGCAACTAGTGATCCTTCTGTCCTAGAAGGAAAAGATGTTCCACACAACGAGGCTGAGGCTAATGAGGAGGTATGTCTTAAATTGAATTAGACTTATACACATATGAAATTCACCTTTAAATTATCCTTGATTAGATCAATAACACTATAACGTAGGGGTTTATACGGCAACACATTGAAGTTCTTTCCATTAATTATTATCATCAAGGTAGTCTAGTTCAAAGCCATTCGGTCTTTTGGATATACGTGCCTTCCTAGGCAATGCCTATAATGGAGCTGTAGTGAGTTATTGGATGAATACTTTTGTGTAAGTGATAGAGAACCATTAGTAGCAAGAAGTGCCTTGATTTTATCAAATAAAAAAGTTATGATGTCTTGTAGACTGTAACAACTGATTGAATTCAGTTACATTATAGGACAAATTCGGTTTGGTAAAATTGATTTCTTTTTGAACTTTTGTTGAAATGATTTTACTCTGGTTTAAGATCACAGTGGGCAAGCAGCTAATAATCGGTTTTCCACAGTAACGAGGGTGATTTACTTATTTTACAGAGACAGGGCACAATAGCTGATGCTTCGGAAGATAATGCAGTTGATTCTCCTGAAAGTCTTCAGAAGCCTTCTCCTGGTTCCACGGTTGGTATAACACGAGAAGTTGAAGAGAAAAATTGTGATGATGTCAGTGGGAATATAGGTTCTAGGAAGAACAGATTCCAAAAAGAAATGGCTGATACTGATGCCGGTGGAGTCACAGGCCAGCAGACTCTGGACCCTATTGATTCTAAAGTTGCAGTGACCTCTACATCTCAAACCTCTGGAGCTTCTGAATTTAACAAAATGACACCGAGCAGTTCACTTCCTGATGATTGCAAAGTGCAGCCTGTTGATATGGTATCAGAAGGAACAAGTAGTGGCAATAGAGACAGAGCTATTGAATTAAAACAAGAATTGATGTTTTCAGAAGCACAAAAAGATATTCTGGAAACAAAGCCTGGATCTGGTTTACTTCAAGATCCAGCAAAGTCTTGCAGACCTGTTCCGCACACTGTTTCAGGATATGGCAGGCCTAAGATGGTAGTATGCATTGGAAAATCATTGTCTAGTTCAGCCACGGAAAAGTCTTCTAGGTGCGACGACAACCCTAAGCCCTCAACTTCCAGGAATTCTATTCCTGGCTTGAAGCAACAACCAAGTGATGGTGATGGTGATGCTAATGGTAATGATGAGGACTGTGTTTCCAGTGATGTGATCCGAGAGAGAGATGGGGATGATGAAACTTCACAGAAAGCTTTGAAAGATCACCGCAAATACTCTACGAAGTCGATGCAGCGAAGCCGTACTTCCCATTTTTCGGTTTCCAAGACAAGAGAGTCTTCCTCTTCTTCTAAGGCAGCATCTTCAGCTGCTCAGCTTAACGGTGGTTCTTCTGAGGCTTCTGGTAAAAATTCGCTTTCTGGGACCTTCCAGAAAAGTGAAAAGCCTGGACAATCGATATTCCAGTCATCATCAACTAAGAACCCTGTACAGTCTATAATTTCCCTTACTCCAAATCTGAGTGATGAAGAGGTGCGTTGAGATATAATCCTTTCTCCTTTTCGCTTGTCTTCCCTCTACTCCTGAGTCATGTTTGACATTCTTTGTTTCTTACTATTAATGACCACAGCTTGCGTTAAGGTTGCACCATCAACTCAACAGTTCTCCTCGAGTTCCCCGTGTCCCACGCATGAGACAGCCTGGTAGCTTGCCTTTGTCTCCAACTGCTACCAGTTTTAAGCGTACTTCTAGTTCTGGTAGCAAGGATCACGCAACGGTATGATATAATTTCCATCATTGTCCTTTAGGCTCAAGCTTGTTTGCTGATAATTTATCTATTTGCTAGTTTTCCAGAAGGAAAAACAAGGACGCCTCCAAAGAAGGTTTCCGCAATTTTCGTGATGATGATAGATGTAGTACCAGGAGTACCAAAATGCGTTCCTCTCCTGATCGGAGGACACAACAAGACAGTGGAAGCAGAGGAGGGAGTTTGTGTACGAAAGGTGAAGAAAATGAAACCCCGAAAACCTCTTCTTACTCCTCTCGGAAAGTACTTCTCCCGCCAAACTCAACTACAAGCACAAGCAGCGGACCATGTTCATCCAACGAGTTGAATGAGCATAATATGCCTTCTCCACACAGTTCCCCAAGGAATAACAGTACTCCAGTGCATCGGACTTTGCCAGGCTTAATCAATGAAATTATGAGCAAAGGCAAGAGGATGACATATGAGGAGCTCTGTAATGCAGTCCTGCCGGTATTGTTATGCCTTCTTACCGAATATTCTAATCCTCATATCCTCAAGTCACTTTGATTTGCTGTTCTAATGTGTTGTTGGTCTCTTTCTTGCAGCACTGGCCTCACTTGAGGAAACATAACGGAGAACGATACGCCTATTCAAGCCATTCACAAGCTGTTCTTGATTGCCTAAGGAATAGGCATGAATGGGCTCGTCTGGTTGATCGTGGCCCCAAGGTTTTGGCTTAACTCTCACATATTTCTTTTCTGTTGTCGGCATTTGAACTCAAATGATCATCTTGTTTTGCGGTTGTTTCAGACTAATTCGGGGAAAAAGAAACGGAAGCTTGATCCAGCGGAGGAATCAGATGAGAAGGAAAGCAGCCAGGGAGGAAGGAAGCGACTGCATCATCAACAACAACAACATCACTCTCAAGGAGAAGAGTTCCCCAAAGGGAAAAGGAAAGCAAGAAAACGGAGAAGGCTCTCTCTTCAAGGAAAAGGCATAAAAGTGTTGAGAAAGAAGAGAAACGATGAAGAAGAAGAGGTTAGCGAAGAAGATGATGAAGGTGCGTCCTCGGACACAAGCGAGGAGAGTGTCTTCTGTGAAGAAGAAGAAGAAGAAGAAGAGGGCATTACCACTACCGCTACTGGAGAAGTCTCTGCTAGTAGCTCTGAGGAAGCTCAAGCCACTTCATGACTCTCCTCTCTCTCTTCTCTCTTATGTAATATAGAAGTAATATATGTGTATGCATTATGTAGCTTTGTGTATTTATTTACCAAAAGCTTTCTCTTGTATGGATCCGAGACTGGAGAGAGAGCTTTTGCTTGTAGAAAACTCAGAAAGCGCCTCTCTTCTCATTAGATAATAATAATTTATGCCTTTTTAAAAAAAAAAATTATTTTCAAGGGGAATATTGAGATTGAGATGGTCCTTTTCTGAGATGTATTTTATGTTTTAAGGTTGTGTGTTGGGATAATATAATCCTATATATATATTAATAGAGGAGATATTTACAAAAAAAAATCTTAGGTGTCACAAATTTAAGCCATTTTAATTAAAAATATATGTCATGGTGGAAATCTCTACATGTTTTCATTAATTTTATAACATAAGTTCATTAATATATATTTTACAAATTTAAGCCCAACTAAATATAATATTTTAGATTTGCCATATATATTTTTAAATTTTTATAATATATTAACAAAAATTTATTATTATAAAGATCAATTTAGACGGAAAAAAATGAAGATCAATTTTACACTTAAAAGATATTGAAATAAATAACATTTGCATATTTTTAATCAATTTTACACATAAAAATATTTAAAATAATGATATTAACACATGCTTGATCAAAAGTATTTAACTTTATTACATTTATGTACAATATATATCATTTTGTATGTTTATAGATATTATAAATCATATACTTTGTTATACATATTTAAATATTAAAAATTATATATGTTAAAATCGATTCGTCAACCTATTTAATCATTTAATTTTGTATTTAGCGTGGGTCAAAAATCTAGTTGAGCATAAAACAAAATTGATGTGTGCTTTTCTTAGTATTGTTTTCAAGTTTTGTTCTAGAATATAAAGACTTTGAGATCCCATTTAAACGATTCAGATCTAATATGTCTTTGTGCATGCTTATAGCAATAAAAGGAGTTAATTCTAAATTAATTGAAATGCTATGCTTTTAAGAGAAAAAAAATATATTTAAAAAGATAAAAGATATCTTTCCACTAAATCAAAGACAACTTATTGTAATAGATAATAAGCCAATTATAGAAATTGTTTATTGTCCATACTTCTTTTCTAACATGTGTTAAACTTCCAAAAAGAGATGAAAGGACATAATGTGAAATGCAATTTTCTTGTAAGGTAATATTTATCTTTCATAAAACAAAAATACCATTTTCTTGTAAGGTAATATTTATCTTTCATAAAACAAAAGACCATTTTTTATACTGAAAAGAAAAAGAAAAAAAAAACAATTTTCTAGAGAATGAATTGAATTTACGCAAACTAAAATGGAAAACTTAGAGAAAAAGGCAAAAATAACTAATATACTTTGCTTTTCTTGTCATATCTACATTACTTCACAAATGTTAACTCTTTTAAAAAGAAACAATGTTGGAAAAGGAATATAATTCTCACTGTTTATAACATCATCTAAAAAAACTAGTAATTCAACATAAATATATGGTAATAAAAAAAAAGATTTTACATATTATTAACATATGAATGAATATTAATAATCATAATAATAATAAATGTGAAAAAAAGATGAACGAAAAATGGCGCTTGGGATTAGGCGTTGTTTAGTGGAAACGATCAAAGGGCATAAAAGGGATCGTGAATCCAACTTTCAGAGTTTCTCTCCTTATCGTCTATGCCGATTTCTCTCCCTCGCGGTCTGATTTCTCTCTCTTCTTCTTCTTCCTTCAATCTAGGGCTCCTTTGAATATACCCTTTTTCTTCTTCTGTCCTTGTCTTTGACAGAGGAAAAAGTGTTCTCTCGGTTTCTCTGGATTTGGGTTTCCTTCAATTTCTCGAATTTTCTCTGTTTCATCCGATTTCACTGTATGTTTGTTTCTTCTATCCCGATTGAAATCTGTTTTTTTCTGCTTCTGGGTTTGGCGGATCTTGATCTGGGTTTTGTTTTGTTTTTCTTCTTGTAGTGTGATTCGATTAAGATGACAATCCCTGATTCAGAACCCATGGCGGACATCGGAGTTTGTGATTTTCCCTGCACTACGGAGGAAGAGAGACGTATTGTGACGGAGCTGACTAACGAAGCGGAGGCTAATTTGAAAGAGGGAAACTTGTATTTCGTGATCTCGAACAGGTCTCATACTTTGGTTTCCTCTCGATTTCT
The DNA here is from genome assembly GCA_900406555.1 of Pseudoturritis turrita. Classification (NCBI taxonomy): domain Eukaryota; kingdom Viridiplantae; phylum Streptophyta; class Magnoliopsida; order Brassicales; family Brassicaceae; genus Pseudoturritis; species Pseudoturritis turrita. The sequence goes on along the minus strand of OVBL01000464.1, from coordinate 148,254 downwards.
TATGCATTGCGATCTCTTGCCCTGTTTTAGCTTTTACTTGATTTGGATTAGATGTTATTGGAAAATAGTGAAAATTAAATGTTTGTTACCATCTGAAGCTTGGATTTTTGCGTATTATTCTCCGAATTTTGGTTGTATTCAATGGCGCTTTGTTCGTGCAGGTGGTATACTAGCTGGCAGAGATATGTTGGGCTACTAACAGAAGAAATTCCTAGTGGAGAGCCTTCAGAAGTTACCAGGCCTGGACCAATTGACAATCATGATATTATTGAAAGTGAAAGTGAAAGTGATGCTAGTGATCCGCAGCTTCGTAGGATGTTGGAGGAAGGGGTCGACTACATTCTAGTTCCTCAAGAAGTTTGGAGAAAACTTGTGGAATGGTGATTGTTTCCTCTGTCATACATAGTATCAAATTAGGAAACTTCATATTATAAACCACCGGTTTATCATGTCCATTTCATGCCATGGTTATCGATGTGTCACTTTGACTGGGTTTTATTCTCTACCTTCTATTGTCTGCTTCTGAGTCTAGCTTTGACTGATGACCGTCCCATCAACCATTTTCTTCACCTATATCCCCGCTCATCCCTTGGATCCTCTGTTGAGTGATGCTTTCGAAGGGCTAATCTGATTCTATATCTTTCAGGTATAAAGGAGGTCCTCCAATACCAAGGAAGTTGATCAGTCAAGGGTTTTACAGTAAGAGCTATAGTGTGGAGGTTTACCCACTCTGCCTTCAGTTGACAGACGGTAGAGATGAAAGTAGTACCATCATAAGGTTGAGCAAACAGGTATGGTGCCCCCTCGTACTACTCTTGCAACTGTGTTTTAGGCTGTGCACAACAATTGTAGACCATTTTAGAGTGTTTATACAAAGTGAAGGGCTCTGTGCTATAACTTTTATCACATGCTTTCTTCCCCTCTGATATGGATCGTTGTTGTGCCAGGCTTCTATAAGTCAACTTTATGAGATGGTTTGTGTTGTAAGAGGGGTAGCAAAAGAAAAGGTGTGTGCTTCAAGCTTTTCTCTTCTTCCTTGTCTTTGGCGATGAGATACCCCATTGTTTGATTCAGAGATGTATTTGTTGCTCATATTGATATGTATAAGCAGGCTCGCATCTGGGATTACTTTGGGAAGAGGAAAAGCAAACTCTTGGATCCTTCATCTGACTTGAGCTTGGAGGAATCGAGCCTTCAAAGAGACCAGGATGTAAGTGTCTTGAAAAAATTCTCTCTGTTACATGACAGCTTCTGATGGATTGCCTTTGTCTTTTGCTTAATTATTCTTTATAATTAAAGGTCACTGTGAATATTCTGTCTTCGTGGATTTTTTATTTGACGGAACTCCTTTGATAGATGCTTCTTGCTACTGATCTGTATTTGTTCTCAATGTTTTTGGTGAATTATTTTGCGCTTTTCAGCTCTGATATTGTCACTGAACCAAAATCTCATTTTTGGCATAATTTTATTTGATTGGTATTGATGTGTGCATTCCATGCAGATTCTTCTTGAAGTTGATGGGTCTGCATCTTCTCAATATGACATAAGCTTGGCAGGAAATGAGTTAGCTCTGGTACCTCTAGAGGCTACAAGGTCAGATGCTACGGATCTTATACTTGCTGGGGGGACCTTATCTAATGGTCATTCCAATGGTTCCAAGTTTAGTCTCTTTGGGAGAAACGCATTCGAAGATGATGCTTGTGATTCCTCGAGTGCTCTTGGGAAAGGAAAGAGGAGGGGTTTAGGAGGATTGCAGAATTTGGGAAATACATGTTTCATGAATAGTACTCTTCAGTGTTTGGCCCATACCCCACCTATTGTCGAATATTTTCTGCAAGATTACAGCAACGACATAAATACAGAGAATCCTTTGGGAATGCGTGTAAGAACTAGAGAGATTTAGTATCTGTTTACATTCTCCCGTGTGAAGCCACTCAAACGAATCTTTTTCAAATGCAGGGTGAGCTTGCGATTGCATTCGGTGAACTTTTGAGGAAATTGTGGTCATCCGGACAGAATACAGTTGCGCCACGCTCTTTCAAGACAAAACTGGCTCGATTTGCTCCACAATTTAGCGGTTATAATCAGCACGATTCTCAAGTAAGTCATGTGCTCCATATTGGTTATGGTTCATGTTTAACAGTTGGAGAATATCTGTTGTATCTTGGCATTTCTGCTGGTTTTTTACTTCCTCCCACATCAGGGAAACCAATGTCTTCTTTATCTCTTCATGCTAGATATATTAACTCATTATTTCCAGGAAATGCTTGCTTTCCTATTGGATGGGCTCCATGAAGATTTGAACAAGGTAAAACGAAAACCTTACATTGAAGCTAAAGATTCAAATGGTCGTCCAGATGATGAAGTAGCCGAAGAGTTGTGGAAATATCATAAGGCTCGAAATGATTCTGTGATCGTCGATGTCTGCCAAGTAAGCTTTTTTGCCTCTCTTGTAACCTCTTTTCCACCTAAATGTTTTAGGTTTCCAAGTATTTAAAGGTTCTGTCCCTTTTTGTTTGTTCTGACCGTTCCTTATGCTGTATGTGTTTTCACTCAGGGACAATACAAGTCAACACTGGTCTGCCCAGATTGTGGAAAAATATCAATCACCTTCGACCCCTTTATGTACTTAACTTTGCCGTTGCCATCAACTCGCACTCGATCAATGACAGTTGCAGTGTTTTATGGTGATGGAAGCCGTCTTTGGACACCATACACTGTAACAGTTCCTAAAGATGGTTCTTGTAGAGATCTGAGTAATGCATTAGGCACTGCTTGCTGCTTGAACAATGACGAAAGCCTTTTACTCGCAGAGGTAATAGTTTCGGCAAGTCCTTTTCTTATATTTTTCTTGTCCTTAACTTCTTGTAAAAAGAGTCAACTAATGTGATTCCCTCCCAGGTTTATGATCACAAGATCTTTAGATATCTAGAGAATCCCCTGGAGTCGTTGAGTTCGATAAAAGACAATGAGCATATTGTGGCATATCGATTTAACCATATGCACAAAGGACCAGGCAAAGCCAAACTCGAAATTCTTCATGGAGAGCTGGAGAAGTCAGCTTGCTTACTTTTTAATCTTTCATTCAAGAATTATTCTTCTTCCTTCTTGAGTTCCGCTTCTAATGGATTATAACTTTTAAAAATCACAGGTCTACTGTGATTAGTGTTAGTGGCAGAAACCCAAAGCTCTTCGGAACTCCCCTTGTCACTTATATTAAAACAGAACCACTTAGTGGAACTGACATTGATGCAATTATCTCTGGATTGCTGTCACCTCTGCATCGGACTCACTTGTCGTCGATAGTTCACAATAATGGAAAGGATAACGGCCACATTCCAGATGTTGCTGATGAATCCGGAAGCTTATCATCTAAAGACATTGAAACGGAGGATAATACGGCTGATGATAGAGAGTTATCCTACAGCCTCTTCTTGGCAGATCACCGATTTTTCAGTGTCAAGCCACTTGAGTCCGATTCAGTTGTGAATCCTGGTAGTGTTACAAGTGTTGTAGTCCAGTGGAACGAGAAAGAGCATGAAAAATATGATTCCAGCTACTTGAATGATCTACCAGAGGTTTATAAAATAAATTTCTCGGCGAAGAAGACAAGGCAAGAGGATATATCTTTGTTTTCATGCTTGGAAGCCTTTCTAGCAGAAGAGCCTCTCGGACCAGATGATATGTGGTATTGTCCTGGTTGCAAAGAACACAGACAAGCGAACAAGAAGCTAGACTTGTGGAAGTTGCCAGATATTCTTGTGATCCACCTGAAACGGTTCACGTTTAGCAGATATTTCAAGAATAAGATTGATACATTGGTGAATTTCCCAATTCACAATCTAGACTTGAGCAAGTACGTGAAGAACAAAGACGGTCAGTCATATCTTTACGAGCTGTATGCCATTAGCAATCATTACGGTGGCCTGGGCGGTGGTCACTATACTGCTTACGCTAAGGTTTGTGACATCGATTTGGCCTTCTGCTTTTTCTATTTTGATTTTTTGGATCCCTAACGAGTCTAATGACAAATGCATTGAAACTAATCCGTGGGCTGTTTGTTTCTGCAGTTGATGGATGAGAACGAATGGTATGATTTTGATGACAGCCATGTTTCAGCTGTAAATGAATCTGAGATCAAGACTTCGGCTGCATACGTTTTGTTCTATCAAAGAGTGAAAAGTGAACCAGAGACATCGAATATGGATATGGATTAGTCGAGAAGCCCATTCATTTCGTCAGGATTCACGACAAAGTTTGCTGCTTTGCTCAAAAGATTCATTGGTCTCATTGCAATATTCTTTTCTTTCAAAGGTGATGGTCATATAAAAGATACTTTTAGATTCGGAAGATTGTTTGATTAGGGGTTTTTTTCCCAGTGAGGGGAAAATTTTGGGGAGTGAGGAAACAGATTATAGAAGGTAGATGTGAGAGAGATAAATTGGGCATATTGTTATTCTTAGCTGTGTTGAGAATGAGATATTCAAAGATATAGTTGCTACTAATTACAAGTTGATGTTGCAACATAATTATTTGGTCCGACTGGCCAATATTTACTGATTTGAGAGTAAAAATATGTCTTTTTATTTTCTTCTCCCTTAGCCTTGGCTATTGTTGTATTTTCCATTCAAAGAAGCCAAATTATTTTTAAACTAGTTGGAAATTGTTGTCATTTATTTGAAAAATGTAACATTACTTAGAACGAAGACTTCTTTACATTATTGGTTTACAAATAAAAAGAATTGCATTAGCGGTCGCTGACCCTTTATAATTGCCCTTTCCAATACATCTTGTTATATTTTTTTTGCCAAAAAGAAGCAATAAAACACTGTTTCAAGTGTAAGTTGTATATGATTAAAAAATTACATTATTTATAGATGTTCATCTTTTTTTATAATATGAGATAATCTAATAGACAAGAACAGAAAGAAAAAAAACAAATTGAGCCCAATGTGATCCTCACAATCATAATAAGAGTATTATTGATTTGGAATATAGAAGTGAATTGAGTGTGATTCTCATACCACATAAGGTGCAAAATGAATTTCTACCATAAATATTATAGTGTAATAAAAAAAAAAAAATAGCCGTAAAAATAGGTCCAATGGTATCTGGAAATTGGAAGAATGCAAAAGACTTGAGACAGCTTTTGCTCTCTATAATTAAACCTCTTTTATAAGCTAAACTTTTTGATTTCGTGTAATCAAAGTAAGTGTCTTGCCAGTAACATGCTCACCATTGTCAATATTGCTCCCTTCCCTTTTCCTTTCCCCTGCAACAATTAAAGCATTAAACCATTTTTCACTCAACACTCAAAGGTAAAAAAATCTGGCATATAAATAGTAATTTCTTATATAAATAGAGTAGTTTAGTGGCATATAAAGAAAGGTAAACTTGACCCAAAAAGAAAGTGATTTCTTATATGAAAATAACAGTTTAGTAGCATCACATCTGTCAATTTAGTAACAATTTATATCATTTTAAAGGCTCGTTTAAGGAAATTTTCATCAAAACAAAAATTATCAAATTTGAACTAAAAATGTAGCAATTTTTTTGATAGCATTCCCATTTATTGCGTGTTGCAAATCTTAAAATGGAATAATTTTGAGTGTATAACAAAAAGTTGTAACTTAGGTTGAAAAAAGATAGAATCTTTAGCTTTACCCAAAATTAAAGATGGCAACTTTAACAAAAAAAAAAAAATGCCAAGAATCTTACCGGAGAAGACGAAATCGCCAAATAACCGGTAGACGCACTATCCGGCGAAACCGGCGCCGGTGGCGACTTTTCCCCTCCTCCGCCGCTATCTTCTCCTCCGCTAGCTCCTCTTACGACGTCGTTTAGAGTGAATCCGAGAGAGTAAGCCGGAGTCCCGTCAGGTTTGAACAGCCCGTAGTTTCTCTCCGACGTCGGACCAGGTTTCATGTTCTCGTTAAAGAGCGCAAAGAGGTAGATACTAAGATCGTTGTTTGGTCGGAGGGGCGTTTTTGTCTTTTTCCCATTCATCAGCTTAATCAGATTCCCATTATACTTCTTCGCATTCTCCGGTGATGCTCCGATCTCGTCGGCGTCTCCTTTCGACGGCCATCCCGTCTCCGATATCTCAACTTTAAGCGATTTATATCCCGCCGCCGCTAAAGCAGAGTAAACGGCGTCGATTTGTGCGAACAACATGTTGTCGTAATGAAACCCGGTGGCCGGATCTACGATCCCTTGATTCGTCTGGAAGATGACGAAATCGAGAGGCACTTCTTTAGGGTTTCCTTTGTATGCAAAGAAAGGGTAAGCGTTGATCAAGAACGGAGAATCTGTTTTCCGGTGAAACTCGAGGATTGGTTTGAGACAATCGATTAGATCTGGTCGGAATTCGCCGGCGGAAGGTGGGAATGAGGTTTGGAGGATTGAGAGAGAATGAGCGGTGGTGACGGAGACTTGATCGGAGAGTCCGGCGGTGACTAAAGCAGAGTGTACTCCTTGCATCGCCGGAAGGAGATTTTCAGTGAGAGATGAGTCGTTGAGTGCGAGGATTTCGTTACCGATTGTGATGCAAGTGATGTTCGTCGCCGGTAAAAATGGAGTCACGTTTTGTTTGATCCAAGTTAGGGCTTTTGAAGGATCTTTCATTTTGGAGAGATACTCGTTTCCAAGTCCGACGATAAACTCGACGCCGGTGCCGGAGAAAGCTTTGAGGATCTCAGAGTTGGCATCGTAAAGTTTCACTTTTGTTGCTCCGATTGATTTTACTAGTGGAACTACTTCTTCCGGTGAAGGGAGATTATCGCCGATCTGACCGTAGTTCACGCCGATTGAAGTCACCGTCGCCGGAAAAATAACAATTACTGTATCACATTACGACGTCGTGTTAATAAACTGTGACAAATCAAACACTAAAAGAACACAAAAGAATAAGATTAACCACCTGAGAGGAGGAATAAGAGATGGAAGCTGGCAAGCTCCATTGATGTGATGGATTCCGGGGAATGCCGGCGGTAGCGACCGGCGGAGAGGAGAGAGGAGACAAAGTGTAGAATTGAGTTTGGAGTTTATTTAGAGAGTGAAGGTGGTCGGAGAGAGGAGAGCGTCGGAAGGTTGAGGTCAAGTGTGATGTGAGATTATTATGATTCGTTAATACTTTTAATTATTAAATTATAGATTTTCGGATATTTTGAGTCGGCAATTTTAGGAGGCAATCTCGATGTAGTTAATTTGCGTTTGAGCAAAATATCTTTCTTTCTTTTTTTTTTTGTTCTAAGAGGAAAATAATATCTAACATAAAATTTTAAGACACGTAAACTCAAAAAAAATAAAATAAAAAAATATCGCCTGCAAATGTAGCTCGTCTGGTCTGCGAACGCACTGTAAAGTGTAACGCGTGACGCGAGAGAAAACAAAGAAAACTAAAACAAAAACAAAAATATGGAAAATTTTCAAAAATATCATTTAGAATATCATTTTTTAAATACCACTTTTAAAATATATATATTTTTTAAAATATCATTAGCTACTAACTTTTAAAAATAATACTTTTAACACAAATTTTTATAAATATTTATAAATCAAATTATAAAATATGTTTTATTAAATTTTATAAGAAATATTATAAAATATTTATAAAATTTTATAAAATTTTGTAAGATAATTATGAAAATGTAAAAAGAATATTATAACATCTATAAGCCAGGTTACGAGATAGAAATTATTTATAAATGTTCATAAGTCAATTTATAAAAATAGTATTTTTAAAAATATATAACAAATAGTGTATTGGGGTGATTTTACACCATCCAATGAGAAGCTGCCACATCAGCAATAGAATAGGAAAAGTTCTGTTTCTAGACAGAGTAAACCTGCTTTTGGAAAGTAGCTGAATGTGCTTCTGAGTAACTAGGCTAGCTATAAAGTCTTACATACCGCCGCTCGGGAAAAACCGTTTCCCACTCTATGGAAGGGACATATGATGTGACTTGACGAAGAGTCTCGGCCGAGCGAAAGCCAAAGGTAAATACTCAACGAAGATCCTCGGCGAAGTCAGTAGACAAAGGGTCTGAGACGGGGAGAAAGAGATGATAAGCTTATAAGAAGATTTCGACTAGGGAATACTCCATTGGGAGCATTCCCACTAATTCAACCCTTGGGAAAAGAGTTCCAACTCCACTATCTCTTGGAACATTCTCGATCTTCTATAATTATTCTTCCGAGAGATAACAGGCAGTGGCTTTGATCTTCAGAATTGGTTCCAAACTCAATCCATACTCACTTTCCGAATAAACTTACTCTTCAGTTGTAGCTTGACTTGGATGTCAGAAAATCTTCGGAAGGGAAATCCCTTTTCGTTCTCCTGAAAACCTTCGTGACGGTGCTATTTGTGCGAATTCCGATATTCCTCCAAAGAATCATTACGACCATTTCTCCGAAGACAACAACCCAGACGAGAATTTTGCTCATCTACCAGAGAACATAACTCCTACCAAAGCTTTACATCTATTTTCAAAAGACGTTTCAAGGTCTAACACAAGAGACTCAAGATAATCTATACAAATGACTTGAAATCAGACCAAAAAAATGATATTTTGAAAGTGATTATAAAAATGGTATTTATCAAAAATTTCGTATTATTTTTGAGAATATGCACCCAATTATTTTTACTATTTTTTTAATTTGAAAAATAATTTTGATGTGACATGTATTTGTAAAATACACACAAACAGGATGGCAGATAGCATATATTTTTCTTTAAAAAATTTCGTGTTTTTTCCAAATGCTATAAATATTTTTTTAAGACGTTACTTTTAAATATTTCATAATAATTTCTAACATATTATTTTTAAGCATTGCGGTTTAAATATTTGGTATCGTGGCTCATCATTTACATAAGATTCTGATATTTATTAAAATCACTTGCAAAAATAGTATTTTCTTAATTATTATTTTATCAGCCGTTTTTAGGTAATTTTAACACAGAATTATGTTAAATAACCCATTATTTTTTAAAGTTCAACTGTCTAAATAAATACCCATAAATCCATAATAGCCCATTCTCGAACTGCATGCTTGTGTTTTTTACTCTCTTTTGTTTTGATTAAAAAAAGAAATCTAGAGAGGAGGAAAGAAAAATAAAATGGTTGAAAAAGCAAGAAAACAAGCTTCACATGGACGATTCATTCACTGATTGAAACTCTAAAAAAACCTTTTTTAATTTATATTTACTTTTAGGGAAACTGACAAAGTTTGATGAATGTCTTTAAGAAAAAAAAAACAAGTTTGATGAATGTCCCATCATTTTATAAAACCAACGGCTCTGCTCTTTCTCTCATCTGACTTTGCGTGCGTTTACACCGGCCAAGGTCGGTTCTATTTTCATAATTTAATATTCTACCACAAAGCATTATGATGTTTATTAAAAATATCAATGTATATGAATGGAAAACAATTTTATATAATTCTATATATTTTATAAATATTTACGTTATATAATTTTATCTACAACAGGGATATTACGATTGACAATTTTACCATTAATATAAAAAATTACCGTGAATAATTCTATTTGTAGAACTATTTTTTAAAAATATTATATTTAGTTGCTGAATGTTTTTGAGTTACATTACACTTTCGGATAATATATGCTGTTGGTCTATTGGGTAAAGAACATATTCTTCCATTAGCCTTCGAGTAGTTGTCGTCTTTACACTTTTACAGCTACCACGTTAGATTCAACTCAAAAACTTTATAATAAAATATTTCTTATAACGGAAAGTTTTTGTGGCTTTATAATGTCCCTAAAATGTATTAGGCCCGACGTCCGACGCTGGGGCCATGGTTTTTATTTTATCGCTGTCTCTCTATATCATCGTGTTGTGTTTATCGGATTTATCTGGATTTCATCAAAAAGGTTTTTGGCTTCGGATCTTGAGATTATGGCTCGGAGAAGATGGAAGATTCGGATCTGTCTAGGTCTCGGACGGTGGAAGAGATTGTGCTGGATTAGTTAGGCGATGCGAGGAGTTCGGTTTTGCCGGATTTGCTTTCTCCTTCGCTGTCTTCAAATCTGGACCTTCTCGCCGGCCTTTGATCTTCAACATCGTCGCTGGTGTTGGACTGCTTCGGTAAGCACAATCGTGATCTCTTCACTACAAGATAGAAGCCTAGAACTGACGGCAATTCCCGTCGAAAATCCATCGGAAATGACCTTTTCCGATGGGAATAAATCCGTCGATTACAGCTCATCGGAAATCAGATTTGGTCGGAAATTTGTCGGAAATTTCCGACGGACCTAAATCGTCGGAAATCGGTCACAAAATTCCGACGAAAACTTTCCGAGGGATTTCCGACGAAAACTTTCCGAGGGATTCCGATATTTTGGTTTTTAAATATTAAAATAATTGTATATAAAATTAATTATATATTATAAAATTAATTAATTAATTTTGGATTATATATTAAAAACAATATATATTAATTAAAATTAAAATTCATAAAACATAAAAATTGTTCTAAATAAAAATAAAAATTATTTAAATTTTTTAAAATGAACAATTAAATAGCTCGGAGAATTTCGCATTCATGATTTTTTTTCATCTGGTTCAGCTCCTCACGAGTCGAGTTGTGTGCACTCTAGAACTCCTCGTACTTCTTTTCCATTTCCACGACTTTCGCTCCAAGGCTCGGAAGTCCAACATCGTCTAGATTATCCGCAATATAATCTTAGTGATATTCGGGGACAACCTAAACCTGTAAACATTAAAAAATTCAAATTAACCTATTAAAATTATTAGACTAAGTAGATTTAAAAAGTTAAAAAAACACATATATTTTTATAAAAAATAAGAAAAAACGTTTTTAACCTAAAATATTTTTATAAAACATTTGTAACATAGAAAAATATGAAAATTTTCAAAAAACCTTAAATATTATAAAAATGTTTCTAAAAACTGTTTTTTAAATTAAAAACGTTCTTTTAAACGTTTTATAAAAACATTTTTTATAAAATGATTTTTATAAAATTCTTTTTAAAAATGTTTTATAACGTTTTTTATAATTATTTTAAATATTCTAAATACAAATAAAAAGTTTTAAATTTACCAAATAATTTAAAAAACACATTTTCTTTCTCAAATCTCACAAAAACACATTCACCACACCTAGCAATTAACAATCTCATTCCAATCCTAATTTCTAACCACCTAAAACTAACAAATTTCTTCAATCTATCAACCTCATATATAGTTACAAAACTTGAAAAACAAACAAAAATTCAAAAACTTACGAGTTTAACATGATTTGGGATTGAGGATTGGGTCATTAAACGAGATGGGTTGAGTTTAATTAGGGGAAAATCATCGGTCTTAGTAGAGAGAAAGGAGAGAAAACGTTTTAGAGAGAGAATAGGAGATGAAGAAATGAAGAAGAAAAGTATATATTTTTTTGTTATAATCCGAGATTTCCGACGGATATATCTGTTGGATTATTAAAAAAATTCGTTTTTGGCGGTCAAAATTTCCCCTTAATAAAAAAAACCAAAATTTGAATTTATGACGGATATTCGATGGATAGGAATAAAATTTCCAACGGATTTAGGATATATTTAGGATATAGTGTTTGGAAATTGATAAAAATTGTTTAACAACCCATATGTTACATATTTCATCCTCAAAAGATGTAAATGAACCAACCATAAATGTTTTATATAATTTTATACTTTTACAACATCAAATTTCTACATTTCACAAAATATTTCCTATAACTTATACTAAAACTTCCACCATAAATTTTAAATTTTAGAAATATTACAAAATACATATAAATGAAGGAAATTTTAAACTTTGACACGTTAGGGCTAATGTATATACATTAAAGGATGTTTACCTACGATTCCGACAAATTTGAAACGAAACCTTAAATCCTAAACCTCATTTTTAGAGGGGTCGTCGAAAATCCGTCGGAATTTTTCGATGACCTCTAAAAATGTGTGGTTTAGGGTTTAGCGTTCCGTCAAAAATCTGTTGAAAAATTCCGAATATGGGTCATCGAAATTTTCCGACGGAATTCCAACGGTATCACTTCCGTCGGACATTTCCGACGGAATTCCGACGAGAATTTCTTTCGTCCTTAAATTGTCGAACATCCGTCGAAAATGGGCATATCTTCTTGTAGTGCCTCTCCTTTCTTTGATGCCTGATTTGTTGCTCTTTGATCTATGATTCTCCTTGTCGTCCGATTATATTAGTATTGTTTGTCCTTTGGTTTCTCTCGAATTGGCTACGATAAATGTTAGCTGGTTTGTCTGGATTTAGGCTAGCTTGTTGCTGCTCTTCTTTCGGTTTAGGTTCGGACCTTGTCGGTGATTTTGGTATTGGTGAAGGGGCATGCGACCGAATGTGCAAGCTCTTTTTCTTGTATGACGGTGCGGGATAACTGCTCTTCGCTGTCGGTTTCATGGTATCGATTCTTCTGGCTGGTTCTCTTGATCGAGTTAAGTTTAGTGCGTATAGAGTTTTCGGTGCGTTGTCTTTTCCATCAAAAGCGGTGTTCAATCCGGTTCGCATTTTCCGTCTTTTGTAGTTGGTTAGGTTGGTCTAGGTTGACTCGGCAGAGCTTTCTTGATCTTCAATCGGGCTCCTCTACCAAAACTAAATAAGGCAAAGTGTCTCTTTCGTCCAAGTTTGCTTCTATCCCAGGCTTTTCGGGATTAATTGGCTTTCGTTTAGATTAGCTTCTCGGTTTGTTTGAAAGTGTGTTATGTTTCTTTTAAGAATTATATTCCTCAATTTTCTCTTCGTTTATGTATAATAGTTGGTGTTTTTGTTTTGGCTCCGAGGACTTTTCTATCGTCTGCATGCTTTTGGTTATGGAAGACGAGATTCTGCTGGCTATGTGTATTTTACCTGGATCTTTCATGGCTAATAAAAGAAACAGATGACAAAAAAAAATGGAAATTTTTTGTGGCATCTCTTTTGTTTCGAATATTTTTATTGATTAGACAAATTTACCTATAAATTAGTACTACTTTAGTGTCTTAAACTATCTCCAATGTATTTATCTATTTTATACTCTAAAATAGAACAAGAAATAATATTCCTTTATTTTCTCTCAAATGTATTCCTCTATTTTAGAGGAATGCTATTTATTCTTCTATTTTAGTGTAATTGAATAATAACCGAAAATACTATCCAAATTTTTTAATTTTTTTTGAATTTCTACAAAATTATCAGAATTGATTCTTATCCAAATTAGTAAAAGTTTGGATAAAGATTTATTCAATCCAAATTTTCCAACCCGTGCTATTTTTAATACTTCGGCTAATATTTTTCAATTCACAAATTACTAGTTTCCGATCGTTACCGGCTATTTCTCTTTCCAATATCCAAAATACATTAACCTATATGGATTTTAGCGTAGTTAGCGTAGTATGTCCAACCATATCTCTTCCCAATTGAACAATATTGGTCAATGAACGAACATCAAATTACTAAAACATTTATTATAGTATACTGCATCATTTCTGGTATACATACATCCATTAGTTTTCCTCAGATATTCCCTACTCCTAAACTTTCCTCCGGCAATCACATTTCTCGAAGCACTTTGACACAACAAAAACCTCACAAAATCACATTTTCACGGCGTCGCTATGTTCTCCTTTGCCAGAGGAGCAATCTTATCACATTTGATTTCGGCCTCTTTTCCGGTGACATCTAGTGACAATAGTACCTTCCCCCACAAACTCGCAGGTCCTTGCATCCATCAAAATCGCTTCCACTAACCAAAAACTATAGGAGCGCTATTCTACAATATTGGACAAATTGAATACTTGTGAATAAATTGCATAAAAGAAATTGATAATACAATGAAAATACCGATACAAAAATTTGGAAAAAACGGATTTGCAGAAGTGAGACGATCTTTCCTTAAATCTGAAAACTCCTCGTAGTGTGACGGTTGCATGGCGTTCCGAATTCAAGGATACAACTGCATAATTCTTATAACTTGCATCACTCAAGATCATAAGCTTTCGAACCTTATTTTGTGTTGCACTCTCATGGAGAAAAATCAAAAGAGAAGAAGAAAAAAGGTTGTAGAGAATTGTTGAAATTCCATTTTCTTATGAATGAGCAAGAGACATTTTATCAAATCTCAAAATTAATGTCTACATAATGTTCAATTAAAACAAAATTAATGAGGTATTATGGTGATAGTGTAATTGATTGATTATAATCAATTATTCATTTGAAGACGAGAGTTTAATTTTGACCAAGTTAATTCTCTATTTGATTTAGAGAATTATTTAACTTTTGACCAAGATTAATTCTCTAAGAGAATTATTTACTTTTTGACCAAATCTAAATTTATGTAGTGATCTATTACACATAAAAATTTGATGCAAAAAGATAGGTTATTGGACCAATGTCCATATATCTGAATCCGCACCTAAACCAGAACCTAAACCCAAATCTATTTGGGCTCAGCTTGGCGCGCGCGCATGGTTTAGTATGAGTTCACTCATCTCTACAATTGTCCTAAGGTATTTAACCTTGTTAGGACTTCTACACAACATCTGCTATACTCATTTCGTGCTTTTCAAGCAACAAACTTAGGACAAGAATTTCTCATTCAAAAACAAGTTCCAACAATCCCCCACATGAATAGAAATGATTATAAACAAATGAAGACTCGAAAAAATGACTTTTGAGAGTACAAGCGCAAAATTCACTGTATATGAGTTAGTAGCTTTTTCAGCTTTGAACTAGTCATTATTAATAGCTTTACTCGACTAGGAGGTGAACATGATGTCTTGAACCACCCGGACTTTGATGTAAACCGAGACAACAACTATAACACAGCTTCATTCTCTCACAGAACTAGGTTCTCTATTGTGTTCATTTTGGCCTTGAACATGCCTGGTTATCATGAGTAAATTTAGAGAATATAGCATTTCATTCATTCTCCTAGAAACAACCTCATTTCACACTCACTAGGTGATATTTTATTAGTCTTTGTTTTATGAAGTATCCTGTAATACTCCACGAATATATCAAAGCTATGGTTCATATCATTAAAAGCAACACTTATCTTTTTTTATATAGGAAGCTCTGTACATCATCTTAGAAACTGGATAGAGACAAAAGTCTCACAGTGCTCTTAGCAGATTCAGTTTGACTTAGTTTTTCCTTTGAACCTACATCTTGGGATCTTCAGTCATGTAGGTAGGATTCCCATCAAACCTCCTCTTAAGTAGTAGGCTTTAAACCCATTCTTCTTGATGATTTTACAACTTGATCTCGTGACACACCTTTAGTAAATGGATCATAGGTTGTCATTCGATTGGATATAATCTATTTGTATTACACCATTGGAGATCAATTGTCTAATGGTTTGAAGTCATTTTCTTTAAAGATATGACTATCCATTATACATAAAACTCAGTCCCCGAACTACAGTCAATTGACTATTGTAATGCTCGCACTAGTTTTTTTGTTCTTCACACATCAAGATATCTTCGAACAAGATCTGAGACCACTCAGTTTCATTAGATTTTTGTACAACTACAAACTGATGTTCATGATCAGATATGATCAACAGAGTTAGTTTGGAAGATTTCCATGAAGTTGTTGCACCATAATGTATAAAAGACGTATCCTCTTGTGGACTATTAGTTTATGGAAGCAGATAACCAATTAACATAATTGTATCCGTCCAAAACTATTGGTTCCTTACCGTAATGCAACCCATAACTTTTAGTATATTGTACATAGCTCAATACTCTAATTATTATTTTCCAGTGTTTACAATCTGGATTACTCGTATAGCGACTTAGTATATGGATTGAGTCCGCCGATCGGTTAAGTACTTTAGCCTTACGATCATACGTACTTGAGTAAATCTGAACAATATCAGTTTGTTCGACCATGTCTTTATTTCTTCAAATAATGTGATTTACATACAAACAGAGCAAAATGTATCCGTGCGGAGTACTTTTGATGTAAACTTATCACATTTATTGATGCTAAAATTATTTAACAACGTCAAATATTTCATGCTACTGTTTCAGAGCTTTTGTAAGTCCGAACAGAGACTTCACAAGTCTATAGACTTTGTGTCTATTTGACTAAAACATAGTTTTTCGACTAAAAAATGAATTACACATTAGGACTATACGCCCTTGTGATAAATCGATTATCTCCCATATATGGTTCTTTCATAATGGTGTCGATCTCACCAATAACATTTTCCTTCCACGGGGGATGGCTTTAGTGAAACTTTACGGTGCATTCTCTCGGAGAAAGACCATTACAAATTGTTGGTGTCAGTTTCCACCTTTTGAGAATCAACGATTGAAAACGATTAAGTATAGAAGAAATGGTGATGGTTCGGATTCTTATAATGGGCACCACGACCCGTAACGACATATGGGTTCGGGTACCCCGACCCGTAACGACACATGGGTCGGGTACCCCGACCCGTAACGACACATGAGTTCGGATACCCCGACCCGTAATGACACATGGGTCGGGTACCCCGACCCATAATGACACATGGGTTGGGTACCCCGACCCGTAACGACACATGGGTCGGGTATCCCGACCCGTAACGACACATGGGTCGGGGTAATGACACATGGGTCGGGTACCCCGACCCGTAACGACACATGGGTCGGATACCCCGACCTGTAACGACACATGGGTCGGGTACCCCGACCCGTAACGACACATGGGTCGGGTACCCCGACCCGTAATGACACATGGGTCGGGTGCCGACCCATAACGACACATGGGTCGGGTACCCCGACCGTGACAACACATGGATTCGGATACCCCGACCACTGACAACACATGGGTCAGGTACCCCGACCAGTGACAACACATGGGTTCGGATACCCCGACCCGTGACAACACATGGGTTCGGATACCTCGACCCGTGACAACACATGGGTTCGGATACCCCGACCAGTGACAATACATGGGTTCGGATACCCCGACCCGTGACAACACATGGGTTCGGATACCCCGACCCGTAATGGAACAGATGGATCGAGTAACTCGTGGCAGGGCCGCGATATTTGATTAAGGGAATCGCGAGCCAAACCAGAGTCAAACCCAGTGGACCCGAGCCGAATTTGATGGGTTTGACGAAACTAAGCCAGGCCTAAGACAACAAAGAATTCACGACAAGCCCACAAGAAGAAGTGAACCGAACCTGGACAAGAAGCCCAGCGGGTCGAACGACTTAAGAAAGGAAACACCCAAAAAAATAGGAAATCTTTCTTATCGCTTAGGAATAGGTTTGGCCGACTTTGGCTTGTATATATATTCATGTACTTCCTTTAGAAAAGGGATCCGCAATTTTACCTGGCAAACACTTGTATTCTTTCTCCAAACAGCTTTCGTAACAGCTTAATAAAAAATCATCTTTGGATCTTCGTGTTCGTGATTTTTACTCAGAAGTTTTAGATCCCTCTAAAAGTCTTGACAAATTCAATTGGTGTGGATTTACATTCCCACAATTTGGCGCCGTCTGAGGGGACTCGAGATTTTCTTACATCGAAAACCACCGCGAAACCGATCCGAAGACGATGGCCAACGATGGAGAGCAGGAAGCTGCTGAGACCCGGAGCACCGGCGTGGAGGATCAGGCGAACCGACCTGAAAATGCCGGGATGCTTTGGCAACACTACGGAGATGAAGAATATGTTGGAGAAACTTCTCAAAATGGCCGAAGAGCAGGACAAGGTGAACGGCACGATGACAGAAAAGTTGGAAGCCCTGGCGACGGAGACCCAAACTAGAAGCAGGGGCTCAAACCCAATTGGACGCGGCATCAGGCACCTCAACCTGACAGCTCTAGATTTCTCAACCTCGCTCAACCCGCCGAGAACCCGTGGAAGATTGCCACCACTCCATCAAAACTCAGCAAACCTGACTTCCGGAACACAAGGAGCAGGCGACGCACCGACGGAGGAGGAGCTGGCCCCAATCATCAATCTAGAGGAGGAAAATCAAGTGGAACGCAACACGGAGAGCACCGATGACCCCAAACTCCCAGCCACTGGCCAAATCCAAACCGAACGGCGCGAAACCATCCTAGAAGGGAATCAAGAACTAACCGAAGAGGAAGAGAAAATCCTCTGGGCAGAGCAAGCACATATCGGTGGGGAGCGAAGAGTAGGGATCCGAGCCTAGAAAGAGGAGATGGCTGCAATGCGCGCGGACATGGACTGAGCAACCGCCGACATAAAAGCCATCTGATCCATGATGCACAAAGCAACTAGCAAGGTGCCCGAAATAGATCGCGTACTATAAGAAGCGCAAAACACTCTGTTCATGGCACGAATCACCAGTGCGAGAATTCCCGACCCAGGGAAGATGAAGGTTCCAATTTACGAAGGAAAAACCGACCCAAAAGAGCATCTAACAGCTTTTGCCAAAGCCATGGGTCGTTCCAACTTCAAAGAAAGTGAAAAGGATGCCAAACAGTGCCTCCTTTTCGTGGAAAACCTTAAAGGTCTGGCACTCCAGTGGTTTTCCAGGTTCGAGAGGAACTCCATCAACAACTACAACCAATTATCTGCAGCATACCTTAAGCATTACTCCATATTCATGGATCCCGGGACTTCAGATGCCGACCTGTGGACCCTCTCAGGGGCAGAACGAAACACTCCAAAGTTTCGTCGGAAGATTCAAAGCAATCATGTCCAAAGTGGAAGGCTTAAGCGACAAAGCAGCTCTGCTAGCCCTAAAATGAGCACTTTGGTTTAATTCCGACTTCCGCAAAAAAATCGCGCTAAATGCCCGCACAACGATACATGACGCAATGCACCGAGCTGCAGACTTCATAACCGAAGAAGAGGAGATGAAGATCCTCACCAAGAAGTATGGAAAGGCAAAACCGCTGAGTCATCCTCCCCAGGTTTCAAATTCTTTAAACAGTAAGAGATACAACCAAAGTTCCGGCTATGTCCAGCACGAGGGAGGCTTTCGAGGAGCTCATAATTATCAAATCGATACCCCTGGGTACGGTCGAGGAAAAGGCCGAGGTCGCGGGAGAGGTTCGTGGAGCACATGGACCAAAAGCGACAATTCTTATGACAAAACGGCTTACTGCAAACACCATCACATCTATGGACATTCCACCGCAAATTGTCGCATCCTTGGCCTGGAACTTTTCAAAAAGTTAGCGGCTGGCGAACTTGGAGGAAACATCAGCCTTAAAGATTTTGAGACGAACGTGAACTCATACAAACTCGACCAGACAAAGGAAGATCATTCGAAACGTGATAGACGGGACGATGAGGCGCCACCCTCCGGATCGAGAAGGAGAATAAACATGATAATGGGAGGATCTCATTAATCAAAGCATTCCAGCGACGGGCAGACGTCAGCATCAACTGATCCAAACCCTCAAAGTTTTTGAACGACGTGATCTCATTCGAAGAAAGAGAGACAATCGGAATTGACAGGCCGCACAATGACCCTCTCGTAATAAAGTTAATTATAAACAATTGCGACGTATCCCGCGTCTTGGTAGACACTGGAAGCACTGTGGATGTAATCTTCTTCGAGACCCTCAGAAGAATGAATGTCGATCTATCTGAAGTAGTATCAACCCCGAAACCATTGACTAAATTTTCTGGGGAAACTACAATGACTGCAGGGATGATCAAACTTCCTGTCCGAGCTGGTGAGGTGACAAAAATCGTCGAATTCTCCATAGCTGATCACCCAACAATCTACAATGTCATTATGGGAATCCCTTGGTTGAAT
The DNA here is from genome assembly GCA_900406555.1 of Pseudoturritis turrita. Lineage (NCBI taxonomy): Eukaryota > Viridiplantae > Streptophyta > Magnoliopsida > Brassicales > Brassicaceae > Pseudoturritis > Pseudoturritis turrita. Next base: position 128,497 of record OVBL01000464.1, on the reverse strand, counting down.
TCTATGCGCGTTGCATTTTCAACATATCACCTCTGCTTGAAGTTTCCTATCCCAAACGGAGTAAAAACAATATGTGGAAACCAAAAGGAGTCTCGCATCTGCTTCCTGGCCGCACACAAGCTCAGAAATCCGATCACCGATCAGGTGGCAAATTCAAAGCGCAAAAAAATAAAGATGGACAGAGAGCCGGTCAAAGAGCTTTCCAGATTTTTATAGCAATTACAGATTGCAGAGGACCTCAAAAAAAGAAGTAACTAAGCAAACATTCGACCCCGTAATATCAGTTTGCATCGACAATGAACATCCGGAGCGATGTGTGGAGATTGGAGCCGGACTCGATGGAAAAATCAAAGAAGAACTCGTTTCGTTCTTGAAAAAGAATGTGAACACTTTCGCGTTGGCAGTGGAGGACATGCCCGGCATCGATATCGGGATAACAAGCCACGAGCTGAATGTTGACCCAACGTTGAAACCAATGAAGCAGAAAAGGAGAAAGCTTGGGCCAGACAGAGCCAAAGCAGTCAATGATGAAGTAGAAAGATTTCTGCGTGTCGGTTCAATAACTGAGGTGAAGTACCCAGACTGGCTGGCTAACCCGGTGGTGGTCAAGAAGAACAATGGAAAATGGCGCATATGCGTGGACTTCACAGACTTAAACAAAGCCTGTCCAAAAGATAGCTTCCCCTTTCCACATATCGATCGCTTAGTCGAAGCAACAACAGGGAACGCTTTCCTCTCATTCATGGATGCCTTCTCAGGTTACAACCATATCCTGATGAACCCAGACGATCGGGAATAGACAGCCTTCATAACAGATCGCGGGATATACTGCTATAAGGTGATGCCATTTGGTCTAAAAAATGCCGGAGTCATAAATCAACGACTCGTGAACAAGATGTTCGCCAGTCAACTCGAAAAAATAATGGAGTTTTATATAGACGACATGCTGGTGAAGTCACTTGGGGAACAAGATCACATATCTCACCTCGAGGAGTGCTTTGCGCGATTGAATTGTCATAACATGAAGTTGAATCCGACCAAACGCAGATTCACGGTCACATCAGGAGAATTCCTTGGATACTTGGTTACTCATCGTGGCACAGAAGCAAACCCAAAATAGATCGACACACTAATTCAGATGGCTTCGCCAAAGACAAAAAGAGAGGTGCAAAGACTTACCGGGAGGGTAGCCGCACTCAACAGATTCATCTCACGATCCACCGACAAATGTTTGCCTTTCTATGATACTTTGTGGGGAAACAAGAAGTTCGAATGGACCGAAAAATGTGAAGAAACTTTTCAACAACTGAAGACCTACCTAGCTACCCCTCCCGTTCTTGCAAAACCAGTAACATGAGAGCCGTTTTTTGTATACACCACAATTTCCGCCACAGCAGTAAGCGGCGTGCTGATTCGAGATGAATGCGGGGAACAAAAGCCAATCTTCTATGTCAGCAAAACTCTGACAGACGCTGAGATGAGGTAAGCACTATCTGTCGCAATCTCTGCAAGAAAATTGAGGCCTTACTTCCAGTCGCACTCGATCATCGTCCTGAGTACCTTTCCGATAAGGTACCTTTTACACAGCCCGAGTCAATCAGGAAGGCTAGCAAAATGGGCAATCGAGCTGAGCGAATATGATATCGAGTATCGCGGATGCACATGTGCAAAATCTCAAGTCCTGGTCGATTTCCTGATTGAACTCCCTGAAGAGAGCATTGACCATGAAACACCGAGCCCGCCGTAATAGCTTCACATCGACGGCTCATCCTCCAAAAGCGGCTCGGGAGTAGGGATACGTCTAACCTCTCCAACCGGTGAACTTCTGGAATAGTGATTTCGCTTAGGTTTTCGCGCATCCAACAACGAAGCAGAATATGAAGCCTTGATCGCCGGGATGAAACTTGCTGGTGGCCTGAAGATTGAGCAGCTTCACGCGTTCTATGATTCCCAGTTAGTCGCAAATCAATTCAGTGGCGAGTATGCAGCGAATGATGATCGAATGGAAGCTTACCTAAAGATCGTCAAGGAATTGGCTGCGCGATTCAAAGAATTCGTACTAACACGCATCCCACGAGGAGAAAACACTTCGACCGACGCGCTTGCAGCTCTTGCATCAACTTTTGATCCGAATCAAAAGAGAATTATCCCAGTAGAATTCATTCAGCACCCAAGCATCAATCTTTCCGATACAGTGAACGCCGTAACTCGTTCACAAGCAGCTAAGCAAGCAAGAGAAGTCACAAACGGCAGGAGGAGACAGCTGAAATACAGGAAGAACTGGTAAACCAGCCATCAACCGGAACAAATATTGCTCCAATGGAAGAGGACATTCTCGAAGAGTCGGAAATCATCGAAAGCAATGACGATCCAGTCGTCGAATTAAAACCCGATGAAGAAGCAAGTGAGATCAACGATGAAATAGAGTATGGCTGCGATAAAAATTGGCTCAACACAATCAGAGAATATGTATACGACGGAGCCTTACCTGCAGAGAAATGGGCAGCTCGTAAACTTCGGGCCCAAGCAGCTCGTTACGTTTTACTCGATGGGAACATCTTTAAGTGGAGATTCTCAGGACCATTGTTAAGTTGCGTAGAAGGAAAGGACGCAAGAAAGATGATGGAAGAAGTTCATAACGGTTCATGCGGCAATCATTCAGGAGGGAGAGCACTAGCAATAAAAGTTAAACATCACGGTTATTATTGGCAACTATGATCAAAGACTGCAAGGAGTTTTCAGCCAAATGCGAGAAATGTCAACGCCACGCGCCAATGATTCACCAACCAACCGAAGTGCTCTCCTCAATTTCATCACCGTACCCATTCATGCGGTGGTCCATGGATATCATCGGGCCATTACCCGCCTCGAAGCAGAAGCGATTCCTGTTGGTTTTGATAGATTATTTTTGAAATGGGTCAAAGCCGACTCCTACGCTAGCATTAAAGACGCACAAGTGGAGGCCTTTGTCTGGAAGAATATCATATGTCGGCATGGAGTACCATACAAGATCGTGACAGACAATGGCTCGCAGTTCATCTCTAATCATTTCGAAGTTTTCTGCAAAAAATAGAAGATCAGACTTAGCAAGTCCACTCCAAGGTATCCACAAGAGAACGGTCAAGCAGAAGCAATCAATAAAACAATCCTTGATGGTTTGAAAAAGCATCTCGATGAAAAGAAAGGACATTGGGCAGACGAATTAGAGGGAGTGTTGTGGTCTCACCGCACAACTCCAAGATGAGTAACTGGTGGAACCCCATTCGCCCTTGTCTACGGGATGGAATGTGTCATTCCACAAGAAGTACACTTTCCTGGAGTTCGCCGCAGACTTCTTCCAGAGCAAGAAGGACTCAATCACCTATTGCTGCTTGACGAGTTTGATTTAATCAACGAAAGACGGGATCATGCCTTAATCAGGATCCAGAACTATCAGAACGTAGCAGCAAAATACTACAACTCCAACGTTCGAAGACGAAGATTTTACGAAGAAGACTTAGTTTTGCAGAAAGTTTTCCAAAACACAGCGAAAACAAATACTGGAAAACTGGGAGCAAACTGGAAAGGACCTTACAGAATCACAGAGATAGTCAATCCGAGTGTTTACAAACTCGCCAGCATGACCAATGTTCCAGTACCAAGATCATGGAATGCAATGCATCTCAAGAAATACTACCACTAAGCTATTTCACACGAACTACGGGGCGACTTGATCCCTGCAAAGGGTACGTAAGCAGCCAGTCTTCGGATGGATTCAGTTGCCCCCTCCTTAAAAAGGGGGAGGAGTGGGTACGTATACTCGTATACTCCCATCTTTATAATAGACTCTATGTCTAATTAAAGCAATTTTTTTGAAGCTAAGGTCTTCAAATCACATTCTTTACAGATTACTAAAGTCTTAACAAAACACGCATCCCACTCACATCCTTTACGGATTATTCAAAGTCTTAACTAAACAGACATCTCATCTCACTCTCGTTGCTGCTGACCACAACAACGAACTACTACACCCTTTACGAATAAACCATTACATCCTTCTTAGGATTAAAAGCGCGCTATATAAATATTTGTTCATTGTCAGAGCGAATATGTTTACGATTCGTAAACTAAAATGTTCATCCTAAATTATACGAGCATATGTCCATTGTCGGAGCGGATACGTTTATGGTAACGAATCCGTAAACCAAAATGGTCAAACTAAAACTATGCAAACATATGTTCATTGTCGGAGCAGATATGTTTATGGTAACGTATCTATAAACCGAAATGTTTATCTTAAACTAAAACTATGCAAACATATGTTCATTGTTGGAGCAGATATGTTTATGGTAACATTCTGTAAACCGAAATGTTCATCTCAAACTAAAACTATGCAAACATATGTTCATTGTCGGAGCAGATATGTTTATGGTAACGTATCTATAAACCGAAATGTTCGTCCCAAACTACACAATCATCCATTTGTCAAAACAAGTTTGTTATCCTAAACCCGTGAATTCATTAGTCATACATATCAAGATTAATCTCATATGAGGTCAAAATAAATAAAGCTATCCAGACCCAAAATCTAAGCCAAAAACAACAAACGGATAAAGCCATCCAGGCATCTAGTCAAGTTCAAATACGCAACAAAATGAAACTGACAAATAGAGATACTGGAGGAACTCAAGTTGCTTCCTCGGTATCCTTGACTGCAGGAGCTACCTCAGCAATCTTATCAATAGTCTCTTCAGCAGCCTTTTCGGTTGAAACCTACGCTATCTTCTAAAGAGGAGGGTCGGGGTTCTTGTCAGACAAGTCGGCAACCTTGGACGGAGAAGGGTCAACAACTTGAGTTGGAGATGGCTTGGAGATATTCATATCAACATGATTGGGGATATTCTCTAGAATTGGTTCGAAAACCCCTCCAGAACTGACCTCGACATTCGGATTTAAGGATTTTTCCTCTTCGGATGGCCCTGTCGGGGCCTTCGAATTAGGAATCCCCTTCGAGCCAAGCTCAGAGATGCCAGGGGTACCTTTGTTCGAACCAGAAAGATCACGAACTCCAACTTTTACTGCGAGTAGCTCCATTGGCTCATCAGTGTTAAGTTTAACGAAAAGGTCTGACTTAACCGGGGATACATGAAGTCCCGCCAGCAGATCGGCCGCAAACCCGTCGAATCTCTCGTAAGCACCTGCAAACTTATACATCCTCTCGGTGAGCTGCTTCATCTCAGCATCAAGAGTTGGCGGCTCCTTACCCTGGAGTAGTTCGATAAGCTGAATGTTGCCCTCAATTTGAGCAAGATCGAGCATGTCTTCTTTTGGCTGGCCAGTCAGCTTCTCGCTGGGCTCGGGAGACCTTGCCTTGGAACTTCTCCACCATCTCGCGCTTTGCATGTATCACAGCTCGGGCCACTCTCAATTCAAAAAGCTTATTGCCGCTTCCAGCGCCCTCGTCAACTCCTCAATCTTTGCATCGCGCTTAGCTCTTGCCTATTCGAGCACCATTTTCTATTTTTCCGCCTCCCAGCGTTTCTTCTCAAGAAACTCTTTCTCCGACTTCAGATCGTTGATCATCTTAGCGGCTTGCTTCCGTTCAGTAAATGTTTTTCCTCCACAGATTTTAGCTGCAATTCGAGCTCCACAGCCTTCTTTCGAGCGTCCTCAATCCGGATTGTATCCCTTCGGGCATCCGACTCATAACCAAGAGCCATCTTATTCAGATACGCCACGAACTACAAAAAGAATGCAAAGTTAGAACGAAACTAACAACCAATAAGTTATGTAGGAAAGGTTCGGGGGTACCTTGACCCCACGAAGGGACATGTCCGCATAAGATTGGCTCCTGTCTTGAGTGTCTGGAGGAGGAAGGCGGTCATCGGGATGAGTGATCCTCGAGAATAGAGAAGCTGCAGCTGTGGCATCACTGTAAAATACTCCAGGCGCCATGGATACAGTCGGCTCGGTGAAAGATGGAGCCGGTTTGGGAATAACACGAAGATGGGTGTTTTGACAATGTCTCTTAGAAACACTTTCATCAGCCTTTCCCTTTTCTTTATCCGACGCGGTACGTTTACGGCTCGGTGTGTTCTCATCTACTTCTTTGTCTTTTCCCTTGCCTTTGCTTTTCTTTTTATCTTGATGAGCGGCAAGGGTAGAATCCAAGGGTCTGTTCTCCGAAGAAATTCCTGCTACGATCTGTCAAGTAGCGGTAGAAACCAGCTCAGTCGGGTTAACAGTTGGCTCGGGGACATTGCCCGTTACAATATGGCTCGGATCCCGAACCTGAGAAGAAGCAACTCGTTTCGACTTTTCAAGAGCCTCCACTCGTTTTGCTGTCTCCACAACTTTAGCTTCTGCCTTGGCTTTAGCGGCTTCTCTATCATGAAACGTTGGTCTCTTTATTGAGTTCATTGAGGTGTTTGAAGAGGAAGAAGGATCAACAGAGTAACCGTCCGAGTGGGCTCGGGCTCTTTCAATACGCTGAAGGTGAAAGTCTCTCTTCCAGTTACACTTGCAAGCCGCAAGTTCTTGATGAATAGCAGACAAGTCGCGGGGTATTGAAAGCTGGAGATGACGAACTGCACAAAAGGAAAACAAAGATCATAATTTGAGAAAAGTACTAAGTAGCAAATTAAGCCGAGCTATAGCTATGGATCAGCTACCGATTGCTTCCCAGCTCGTCTTGACCAAGCACAGACAGCTCGAATCTATTGAAGCTTTCGAAATTCGGACATAAAAGAAACGATCCTCTGGAAACTCATCTTTGTTTGGGAAACCATAGATAATCTTCCTCTTGGTCTTATTCGAAATATAATACTTCAACTGTTCCTTCGGACCACGACGCCTAAACTCCAGGAGACCATTTGGGTGATCAACCCCGATCTCTACATCACATTCGTAACAGCGAATCATTATGCCAACTAGGTGTCGAACTCCCCGGACGTTGATCTGGGCTACGGCAAGGTTGTGTTCCCATAGAAAATGAAGAATAAGTTAAGGGATTGGGAACCAGAGGAAACAGCGGTAGAAAAAACTTTCATAAAGCCTAAAGTGGTTCGGGGGAGGTTGATTGGCTCGGTCAGAAGGAGAAGGAAGCACAAATTCACTACTCTCTAAAATACCAAACTGCTGTCTAAGATCTTCTATGGATTTAGCAGTGGATAGGCTAGACCCTGGAGGATTGAGTCGTTTCGTCTTTTTCTTCTTCTTCTTAGGAGCTCGTCTCAACGGACCAACAAGACGCTCCAACTCTTGCCTCACAATATCAGGATTGTAAAACCAATCTTTCGGCTCGGGTTTTACAGGATCCACCGCCTCGTCAAAGGGAGAATCATGAAGCGAAGGCACCACGACTTCGAAGGGGTTCGGGGCGTTACTCCCAGTTCTTTTGGACTGAGAATATACGATTTTTCTACCAAGGCCCGAAGGCCCAACTACTAAACCTGCCGAATCATCTAAGGCTTCGGTAGCAACTGTAGGCGTCGGGTCTTCTTGTATTAAATTTTGAGAAGAATACGGCTCGAAGTACGGAGATCTACTGGGACTCTCGAACAACATAACTTATACGGGTCGGGGTACCTCAGAAATAGATGGGGGTTCCCCTCAAGAATAGATCGGGGGTTTCCTTCAAGAACAGATCAGGGTTTCCCTCAAAATTAGATCGGGGGGTTCCCCTCAAGAATAGATCAGAGTTTTTCCCTCAAAGCCAGATCGGTTTTGTCTTCGAAAGATGGCTCGGGTTGTTCTTTGAAATCGGTCATGGACTCATAAGCCCATGAAAATTTATGTGAAACCTTTTATTTAAGCTAGAGAGTTTTAATAATTACTAAACTTCTAACAAAATCTTACACGCCACTTTTTCAGTTTTCTCTCTTAACAAGGAAAATTAAGAGTCAATTAACACAACTTCACAGAGACGAGAGCATCGTGAAAGAGACATAGACAAAATCGATTATGGAAATTGCAATGGTAAATCTCATGATTCTTAGATTATATACTACATTACTATTGTTTTGGTGTAAAAAATATACTCTTTTTGCTTTATTTTTAGAAACTCAAATCCTTAACGAAGTGTGAATTTGATATTTGTTTGAAAGGCTTTATTTTATTGGTTCTTGTTGATTATTGTGTTTGTTTTATAGCTTTGCATAAACTTAGGATTAGAGTGGAAGACAACGAGTTTGGTCTCGTTTTTTCTTTGGCCACAAAAGTAGATTAATGATTGAGCAATCTATTGTTTAGTTTGATCCAAACTCGTTAGCTAATAACGTAATAACCTTCCTTTAGCGCACAAAAAGAAACGTAATAAGCTTCTGAAAAACATAGTAGCTTCTAAAAATATAAAGCGTTGTTTAGATTCTTTGCATGATCTCTTTTTCATCGCATGATAAAAAATTTGTTGAATAACTAATAACTTGGTTGGTCTCTGTTTTCTTATTGACAGGAGTCACATGATTATTGTGAACTAAGATCGATAGATTTGGAATTTCAGAGAGTTGTTGATGCTGCGAATGCTGAAAACCAACGAAGGACATTTGATAGAGCAGAAGCATCTAAAACTCATAAAAAACCAGTCTTTGATGTTGAAGATGACGATAATAATGACGACAAAGAAAAGTCATCAGCACAGAAAAAGAGAAAGAAGTATTCAGACATATGGGAAGATTTTACAGTGATTACTAAGATTGATGGCTCGGGAAAACGTGAAGAAAGAACAATGTGTATTCATTGCAAGAAGAATTATGCTCATGATTCTCACAAGAATGGTACAAACTGTTACAGAAGACATGTTCTTAAATGCAAGCTTAAGCCTAAAGATGGAAACATTGCAGAAGCAAAATTACAAGCTAGGAAAATTGATCATACTGTTTTTTGTGAAAAGGTAGCTAAGTGTATTATTCAGCATGATCTTCCATTTGCTTATATTGAATATGAGAGAGTTAGATCAGTTTGGAAGTCCTTGAATGCGGATGTGAAGTTCATCAACCGGAACACTGCCGCAGCAGATGTTTACAGGTTCTATGAGAATGAGACGGGGAAGTTAAAGAGAGAATTAGCTGATCTTCCTGGAAGAATTTGCTTTACCTTTTATTTGTGGTCTGCAATTACTCATAAAGGCTACATGTGTCTGACAGCACATTACATTGACAGAAACTGGAAATTGAACAACAAGATTCTAGCATTTTGTGCTTCACCGCCGCCACATACAGGTATGCACTTAGCAATACAGCTTCTTGAGACATGGAAAGAATGGGGAATTGAAAAAAGTGTTTTCCATCACCTTAGACAATGCTACTAACAATGATTCCATGCAAGACTTTTTGAAATCTCAGCTTCTATTGCGGAATGATTTGTTGTGTAGAGGAGAGTTTTTTCATGTGAGATGCGCATCACATATTCTTAATCTCATTGTTCAAGACGGGCTGAAAGTGATTGGTGATTTGTTGCATAAGATCAGGGAGAGTATTAAGTTTGTCCAAGCCTCTGAATCTCGTGAGATTTTGTTTGAAAATGGTGTGGAATATGTTGGTATAAAACTGAAGATTGGTTTGTTATTGGATGTGCCAACTGGGTGGAATTCAACATATAAGATGCTTGATAGGGCTATCAAGTATCGAGCTGCTTTTGCTAATCTGAAAGTCATTGATGCCAAAAACTACAAGTTTCACCCAACAGAAGATGAATGGAAATGAATGCATGGGATATGTGATTTCTTGGAGCCATTTGATGAGATCACTCGTCTTATGTCAGGTTCCACATATCCAACTTCAAACTTGTATTTCATGCAAGTTTGGAAGATCCAAAACTCGTTAAACCAGAATGAGACCAATAAAGATAATACTATCAGAAGAATGGTTATCCCTATGAAGGAGAAGTTTGAAAAGTATTGGGAAGAAGTTAATGATGTTTTTGCAATGGCTACGGTGTTTGATCCAAGGTTGAAGTTAACACTTGCAGAGTATTTTTTTGCAAAACTTGATCATAGTTCTTCTAAGGGAAAGATTAAATATTTGTGTGGTAAATTACGTACTCTTTTTGAAGCATATGAAAGTAAATCCAAGTCATCATCACCTTCTTCAGGGATACGTGAAACTGTTCAACAGAAAGATGATAATGAAGAATCAAAAGGAAGTTTTGGCAATTACGATGTAAGTATGTTTTTTACGTTTTTTTGCTATGAATTAGGCAATTAGCTATTGTTACTTTGGAAGACTAAGCATGTTTTCTTTTAAGTTTCAGAGACGTGAATGATAAATAGGTTTATTTTTAAGTTTCTGTTTTGGAAAAAATGTAAGTAGGAGAAGTGATGGCTTCATGGATCTTGCACGTGAATGATAAGTAGGCTCTGTCAATATTATTATCTAACTGTCAAATTGTATATTCTTATTGCTTACATAGTTAGATATCTATTGAATCTGTAGGTTTCATGTTTTTCCCCTGTAATTGCTTACATGATTTTATTGTCTCTGTTTTGGATATTAAATCTGCAGTTTCTTGTTTTTTTTGGGGCGAAATTACTTACATGTTTTTTATTACGTTATAGGATTTCTTCATCTTTCGCAAACAAAATGTTGATGTTAGTGGAAAGTCCTCTTTGGAATTGTATCTAGATGAACCGCCATTAGACGTAAGAAATTTTGAGAGTTTGGATATCCTAAAATATTGGAAAGATAACTCTCAACGCTATGGAGAATTAGCTTCTATGTCTTGTGACCTTCTTAGCATTCCTATTACTACGATAGCTTCTAAATCATCTTTCAGCATTGGAGCTCGAGTTTTAAACAAGTATAGAAGCCGTCTTCTTCCGAAAAATGTTCAAGCACTAATCTGCAGTCGCAATTGGTTAAGGGATTTTGAAGGATATGAAAATGGTAAACAGTTTTCCATAATTTTTACAAGTACACAATTACAATTTATATATTTACTATGTTACATTATGTGATATATGTAGAAGAGGACGAAGAATTCGATGGTGATGATGAGACAAGTATAGAAGCCGTCTTCTTCCAATCGATTGTTGACGATGAAGATGTATATTGATGAAAAAACATGTTCTAGTTTGTATGTGGGATTTTCAGTTTGATTATGTCTTAAAACATTTTGAATCTCTTCTTAGTTCTTATTTGCTTCTTGGGTGCTATTGAATTTGATATACTACTGTTTTGAGTCGTGACTTGAAAACATTTTTAATTAAGATTTATGTTTTACTTATATCTTGCACTTTGATTGTATTTGTATTTAAAATGTCAGAATGTTAATGAAAATAGAACATCTGTTACCGAAACAAACATTGCCCGCGGGCCAGTCCGCTAACCCGTTGGGCTTTGCGAGGCGGGTCTGGACATAGCTACACAGACCGCGGTCCTAGCGGGCCGGCCCATTGCGGTCTAAAAAAAAATTGTCCACCGCGGGGCGGGTCAAATGGACGCGGGCTTGTATATATATATATATATATTCATGTACTTCCTTTGGAAAAGGGATCCACAATTTTACGTGGCAAACACTTGTATTCTTTCTCCAAACAACTTTCGTAACAGCTTAATAAAAAATCATCTTTGGATCTTCGTGTTCATGGTTTTTACTCAGAAGTTTCAGATCCCTCTAAAAGTCTTGACAAATTCAATTGGTGTGGATTTACACTCCCACACAAATCTTTTACCAAAAGATCTACAGATTCTTCTGCATCATCGTACAATGTGCCATAAGTACTCGCCTCAATTACAAAGGTGATTAAGTATTTTTCCTCACGAGTTCGTTTTGGATTTTGTTAATCCTTACATCGAAACACTTGTTTTCTTGATTTGATGATTGGATTTACATAGATATCCGATATGTCTGATTTATAAACCAGAAACCGATAAGCACTATTTGATGTGTATATCCAATAAAATACAATCTGCCATTTTTGGTCTGAATGCAACCTTCTTAGGATGTGGCACTGCGACTTTTGCCAGGCATCCCACACTTTCAGGTATTTGTACGAATGTACTTTACCTTTTCGAAAGTTCATATAGCGCTTTGCCAATGACTTTATGTGGTAAGCAACGCTTCCCCCCCCCCCCTCCACATTTCTTGAGATAACTCAAAATCATCGATATGTGCATTCATCATCTCTTTAAGAGTTCATAATTTTTTGATCCACAACTCCAATAGTTTCAAGTGAATAAGGAGCAGTTTTTTCGATGAATAATGCCATTTTTCTCTAAGAAACGCATTTCATTCTCATCATTCTCAGCAGCGTAATGTCACCATTCCATTCGATTGTTTCCAACCTGGTTAACTTCTGAAACTACACTACACGTGTTTGTTTTAGTCAGTTGGTCTGGAATTTTTCCATTGTCTCTGCATGGTCAATCATGGTACGACATTCTGTAGCATTGCTATTACATGCGTAAGCCTTTTGACCACCCACAATGCCACATTTGGGACATTTTTCCATTGAATTTCTTATAAGCATTATACTTTATGAAGCTAGTGGAGGCTTCCATAGAAACCTTATGTTTCTCTTTGTTCTTGTGTTCACATATGTGAACACCATATGCTTTGCAGTTTGTAGACTCAATCCGCTGCCTGACAACCAAGTCTTCAAGGATCTCAGCGTTATGCCAGAGATAATTCTTGAAATATTTCCAAACTAGTGGAAATTTTTCAATTAAACAACAAGTTGGTATGTCAAAGAAATTGACATCCTTTCACCCATTATCTCATGTGTCAGCAATTAGAGCTCTTTGGCTTTTTCCATGATGGACTTTAAAGTCCACCAATTTAAAGTCTAGAAATTTCGTCATTGCGAATTTCTTAGAACATGCGTTCTTAGACTTGTACTTCTTATCAAGAAAATTTAAAATTCCTTAGAAGTATTTAACTCACTGTAGATATATACAGCGGTTTGATCAGGGAGATTTAATCCATATTTTGTACAATACATCCTCAATGGTATAAAATTCAACACTGTCTAGAGTTCTCACGCTAGTATTCTCAAGAGGAAGCATCAGCTTTCCTCCTTGAGTTACTTCTCTAGTTTTAGCATGGTCAGATAAACATCTTATCCTGCCACATAATGAATCGATTTCTATCGAAATTGTCGAGTATTAGTCATATGTTTACCACATTAGGCACTAACATGACAATCTGATAAAAATCAGAATTTGGCACAGTCACACGTGGCTGACCACTACCAAACTGAATTTGGCGCGTCGACTCACTAGACTTGTAACCATAACACCTCCACCGCTATCGGTGTAAATAGGATATGAACATTTTGATAAATAACAGAGATATAGTCTGTATAACACACAAGGTCATAGGTGGCAGACCATTCCCAATATGGGTTGTCGACTCACCATACCGTTGCCATCTCAAACATTTGTCTAAACATTTTTTTTAAGGCAGCTTTATGAAACGAGTCGGAAACACAAATGTCTATTCATATACATATGTCCGATTTAAGCTGCTAACTCGTTGGTAATTGTACTTAAAATAAAATCTATGCAAAAGAACCAATATTAAATTAGTACACTAACATAAAAATTAGAAGTTCAATCTAATATATATGAACGATTTTAAAGAGTTTTAACACAGAAAAATTCTAGAAAAATCTGCAAATTAATTAGAATAATTTACAGAAAATCAAAGAATTAATCTAAATAATTTAACAATTAATTGAAAAATTATAGAATTATTAAAAAATGACCGAGAATAATCTGATTGAAAGGGATTGATTATCGATCACAATGAACTCTCTGATTCCTGTTTTCATGACAAAAACACTTCACAGATAGTTTTCATTAGTGCAATAATGCATAAACGAAAATTTTCAGAATTAAGATTGCAAGAATGCTATTTCTACAATATGGGCAAACTGAATACTTGTGAATAAATTGCATAGAATAAATCGATAATACAATAAAAATACCGATACAAGAATTTGGAAAAGAACGGATTTGCAGAGGCGAGACGCTCTTTCCTTAATTCAGAAAATGCCCTGTAGTGTGACTGTTGCATGGCATTCCAAATCCTAGTATACAACTGCATAATTCTTATGACTTGCATCACTCAAGATCATAAGCTTTCGAACCTTATTTTGTGTTGTACTCTCATGGAGAAAAATCAAAAGAGAAGAAGAAAAAAAGTTGTAGAGAATTGTTGAAATTCCATTTTCTTATGAATGAGCAAGAGACATTTTATCAAGTCTCAAAATTAATGTCTACATAATGCTCAATTAAAACACAATTAATATGAGGCATTATGGTGAAAGTGGAGGTTATGTAATTGATTGATTATAATCAATTATTCATTTGAAGAGGAGAGTTTAATTTTGACCAAGTTAATTTTCTATTCGATTTAGAGAATTATTTAACTTTTGACCAAGATTAATTCTCTAAGAGAATTATTTATTTTTTGACCAAGTCTAAATTTATGTAGTGATCAATTACACAGATAAAAATTTGATGCAAAAAGATAGATTACTGGACCAAGGTCCATATACCTGAATCCGCACCTAAACCCGAACCTAAACCCGAGTCTATTTTGGCTCAGCTTGGCGTGCGCGCATGGTTTAGTATGGGTTCACTCATCTCTACAATTTTCCTAAGGTATTTTCTCCACAACATCTGCTATACCCATTTCGTACTTTTCAAGAAACAAACTTTGGACAAACATTTTTCATTCAAAAACAAGTTCCAACAAAAACTTGACAAACAAAGATTTGATTTCAACATCCAAAATACTAAAAAGTTTCAAACTTTTGGATGACAGAATTGAATCTCTGACCTTCCTGAAGAAGTCTTGGTCCATGCAGTTCTTGACCATTTCTTTCATGGCGGATGTTCCATACACTGCAATGGCTCTCGCCACAGCCTTTGTTGTTGCAAGCACATCATCTCGTTCCACAACTTCACATTTAACCACATGTAGACAAGATCCAAGCTTGTTGAGGAGCAAATGCTTGCTTTTTCCTTTGAGGATTGGATCAGCTATGAACCATAGACATTGTTATAGAAATAAAGTGAGTTTGTGTTACCTTCAATCTTTCAATGTGGAAACCTGTGTAACCATGTTTAACAATGTCTACAAGCCCACCAATAGATGCCACAATAGGGACAGCTCCATATCTCATGGCGTGCAACTGAATGAGACCCCACGACTCAAACTTGCTCGGGTCAATGATGAAATAAGCTCTTGCATTGATCATATGAGCCAATGGCACGTTGAATTTTGCTACTCCAACTGTTTTCCCTGGGTATTTCTCGTCCAGTTCCAGAATCTGGGTCTCCATCTTCTTTTTACCGGTTCCGTGTGAAAAATAAAGCGCAGTCCGCAAGAAGCGAGTGTTGCAGATAAGCGCAGTCCGTAGGAAGCGCGTGATGCAAATAAGTGTAGCCCCGAAAAGCGCGCACTGCGATAAACTTATCCGAAAAAGGATTACAATGAGAGATTCTGAATTCTACACAGTTAGGAAGTCGTCTCCTATATCCACACAAATTAGGATACCTAGACAAACTCCTTATAAATAGGAGAGAGAGGAACATGATGATCTGAAATTTGAGAACATGAACAAAGACAGAAATTACTACATACTGCATCTTGAGATTATTCTTACCGTTCTCGATTCTTATTGTTCTCAACAATTACTTTTCAATAAAAATTATTAAACATCTTTGATATTCTGCGTTTTCTGAAGGTTTCTAGAACGAAGTAAATATTCTTTCCCACAAACACCAAATGTTGCGTTCCATTTACATGTGAATTTTCTTTTTAACATTTTTAGAAAAACAAAACATTTTAAGTACTATTTCATAAAGATATATATATATATATATATATTTACAAAAAGGAAAGTTTTTAAAATTTACTATAGATTTCATTTAAATAAAACCCTAGTAAACGCAAAAGCAAAAGCAAATGCAAAACAAACAATCAAGGACTATCTGATTTTCTTTTGACTCACCTAGTTTGTATAATTTTTATATATAGTATATTTTTAGGTGTTTTCGTTGTTTGTTTTAAAATTTGAAATGAAGTATCAAATCTTGGGAAACGAAAGTAAGTAAATAACCTGGAGGAAAGCGAAGCGTTGCACGAAGGTATTATCGTTCCCCACAAACAATATAAAGCCACCAAAACCCTAAAAGCAAGTCACATCGAAGAAGAAGATTAATAATCTTTGTCTCCTCTCTCTCTCTTTTTTACTTGTGTTTGAATGGCACCGAAGAAGCAAACGGAAATGATCAAGAACACTCCTGTGGCCTCTTCGACTGAAGATGAAGAACAAGTGTCTGGTTCGTCTAAAGAAGAGTCTGGTTCGTATGAAAAAGTGTCCGAGTCTTCACCCATGCAGACAAGTGTTGCTGTTCCTGTTACTGCGAAGAAGGCCGAAACTGAAACCAACCAAGGCAAATCTGCAAATGAAGACCAGGTTAAACCCATTCTTAAGAGGCCTCAAGCTGGAAAATCTGATTCGGAGCCTGCTACTAAGAAGACTGTTTCTGATCCAAATCCAGAGAGAACCAAATCGACATTGCATGCAAGTTGGGATATGGTTGCGGATGGACCAAAGAAGAGAAAAATGGAGATGAGAATGAAGAAGATCAAGGCATTCCAAGCGGAGCTATGTTTGTGGAGGTCCCGAATCGTGGCCGAGGCTGCAGAGATGATTTTGAAAGACTAAAGATGAAGGACAAAGCTGGTTTTCACTTGTATTGGTGCCTGGTATGTTTTTTACTCTTTAGGGTATGCATTTTGTGAAACTAATCGTATCGTTAGTCTTTGTGATATTTTTGCTTATTGGAGATGATAACTCATTATTTGGAAGCCACACGTTTGATCGATAGAAAGTCTTTCACATATGAGAATTAAAGGTAATGAAACCAAAGGACGAATAGTCTACATATACTACTAGCCCATGAAGGAAATGCTTTAGTTTAGGGTAGGGGCAGGGGTGGGCAAAATTCCTGAACCGAAATTTTCGAACCCGAACCCAAACCGAACTATAAAATAACCGAATGGAATAGAAATTTCAAAACCGAATTAACCGATCCCAAACCGAACCGAACTAAATTTCAAAATTTATTTTAAAAACTAATATTTTTAATTAAATATATAGGAAAATATATTGAAATACACTAAACATTTACAATATTAATTAAAATTAGTTAATTTGATCTTGAATGGGATCTATTTTATAGAACCCAAAAAAATCCGAAAACCAAAAAACCCGAACCAAACCAAACCGAACTAAAATTTAAAACCAAATGGAATCTATTTTTTAGAAACCGAAAAACCCGCATCGAACCGAATCGAATATCCGAATGCCCACCCCTAGCTTAAGGGTTGTATTCATCTGATTATGGTGTGTTTGTTTGCATCTGATTTATGCCTCTGATTTAGATTCTTTTTTCTTTTTTTTTCTAATTTGATTTGCAGGTGTTATGCATGCATCTTTTTCGGGGGTTTGGGGGGGTTTTTAGGCATCTCTTTGTGTACGGGAGTCTCAAGGAATGAAGTTTTCACAAGGATAGATGCCCTTTTCTCGGTTATAAAACAAACTTCTTCGATTTCGTTATTTGCACTATGATCCATTTCATGTTTTTTTTTTGCAAGACTTCAATGCACTTATGTTTGTTTTATATGTTATGAAGTTACTTTTGATTCTTGCACAATCCATTTCATCTTGTTTCCGATTCTTAGCTGCTATTTTCGCTTCTAATATCCGAAATGGACATCCACCACATTAACCTATATGGATTAGATCAGTTAGGATATGCCCAACCCTATCTCTTTCCAATTGAACATTTATTATATTAGACTGCAACATTTCTGGTATATATACACATACACACATACATTAGTTTTACTCAGACCTTCCCTACTCCTAAACGTTCCTCCGGCAAACACATTTCTTGAAGCACTTTTGACACAACAAAAACCTCACAAAATCACATTCTCACGGCGTTGCTACGTTCTCCTTCGCCAGAGGAGCAATCTCTTCACCTTCGATTCCGGTCTCTTTCCCGGTGACATCTAGTGACAATAGTACCTTCTCCCACAATCTCGCAGGTCCCTGCATCCATCAAATCAAAATCGTTTCCATTAACCAAAAACTTCACAAACTATGATTTGATTTCAACATCCAAAATACTCAAACGTTTCAAACTTTTGAATGAGCCGAATCACTGACCTTCCAAGAGAAGTCTTGGTCCATGCAGTTCTTGACCATCTCTTTCATGGCGGATGTTCCGTACACTGCAACGGCTCTAGCCACAGCCTTTGCTGTTGCAATGACATCATCTGGGTCCACAACTTCACA
This sequence comes from Pseudoturritis turrita, assembly GCA_900406555.1. Classification (NCBI taxonomy): domain Eukaryota; kingdom Viridiplantae; phylum Streptophyta; class Magnoliopsida; order Brassicales; family Brassicaceae; genus Pseudoturritis; species Pseudoturritis turrita. The sequence goes on along the minus strand of OVBL01000464.1, from coordinate 110,202 downwards.
CTGAACCACATGGAAACAAAGCAAACATTTATTTATAACTCTTTTAGACAAGATCCAAGGTTGTTGAGGAGCGAATGCTTGCTTTTTTCTTTTGAGGATTGGATCAGCTATGAACCATAAACAGTGTTATAGAAATAGGATGACTTTGGGTTTACCTTCACGTTGAATCTTCCAATGTGGAAACCTGTGTAACCATCTTTAACAGTGTCCACAAGGCCACCAGTAGATGCCACAATAGGGACGGTTCCATATCTCATTGCGTGCAGCTGAATGAGACCGCACGGCTCAAACCTGCTCGGGACAATGATGAAGTCAGCTCCTGCAGTGATCATATGAGCCAATGGCACGTTGAATTTCGCTACTCCAATTGCTTTCCCTGGGAATTTCTCCTCCAGTTCCAGAATCTGAGCCTCCATCTTCTTCTTACCAGTTCCCTGAAAAGTATTAGAGAAGATTTGGTAAGTCTGTGACCGAAACGGTTCAAGAAAACGTTTATGATCCATATGTACTTACAAGGATAACCATCTGAACATTGAGCCCAATGAACTTGGAAATAGCTTCCACTAGAATATCAGAGCCCTTTTGCTCCTCCAATCTCCCAATGAAACCTATGACTGGGACATCCCTGTCCACTGGAAGGCCAACAGCAGCCTGAAGCGCTTCTTTGATCAATGGCTTAGCATCTGTAACCTGCAAACGTGTAACAAAAGGAGATTGATCAGTAATGGTTTCCCAAACTTTTTCTATCCTATTGCACTGATATTCAAGAGAAAACTTACAGTGGTAATATCGTATTTGATATCAATGTACTTGTCAGTGGCCGGGTTCCATTCTTGAACGTCCATTCCGTTGATAATTCCAGATACTGTTTTCATACGGAGGTATTTATGCAATTCCACGCCTCTATCGTTTCCAGAGATGAGTTCTTGCGCATAGTATGGACTAACTGTTAAGACACGATCTACTTCCAGAATAGCAGCCTTCATCCAGTTGATCTTCCGTCCTTTTACCGGCTTTTCATACCTGAACATGGAACAAGAAGATATATTAAATTAAGGATTAAAACATGAGACAGAGGGTGTAATAGGCAGCTCTTCTGAAAAATATCATAGAAACGAGTACCCGTCCATGAAGTCGAAAGAGCTCTTAAAGCTGTTTGGCAAATTGAGAAGAGAATAGTCTTCAAAGGCGAATCTTCCCTGGTAGGCTATATTGTGAATGCAGAAGACAACCTGTAAATCATCCATCAATAGAGAGAGTTAGTCTTGAAAATCAACAACCTCAGACGTAAAATACCCAATGGCACTAATCTTTGTTGTCAAAAAGACACTTTTGACATTCGTAGGTAAGTAACAAAGCTCGAGTTTCAGTTCAAGATTTGGTAAAGTTTATACCTTTAAACTCAATACCTATTTAACATTATGAAGGAACACAAGTTACTTGCCTTTGCATTCATGTAGACACCACGTGATTGATACATAGACTTGAGGTAACACGGAAGGGGAGCAGTGTGCCAGTCGTTGGCAACAAAGACCACATCTTCCCCTATAAAATCATAGAGATTGGATCAGAAACTTTTCAGAATTAGAAGTTTAAAAACATTATATAAGAATTTGGAAGCCATTCTCACCATATGGTCCAGAGAAATACTTGCTGCTGTTCAGGTTCAGAACCTGCGGTGCCTCAAGAGCAGCCTACCAACGATCAAAAGTAAATGAAGTTATTGTTTATGCCGCGCAATGTACACATATGTTGTTCAAACACAGATTCTGCAGTAGCTATCTCCAAGAAAATAGTCTGTTTGGGCTTCGTGTTTCAATAAAATTTGACACAAGTGGTTGGGCCCAATTATCCTTCTCCTCAGACGTATAGAACTCACATTTTTCTTTCCAACATTTGACCGAGCAAAACCGTGCAAGTGAGACTGAGTTATGGCAAAATTTTGGAGAATAATCCTTTGGGTTAGGTCTTTAAATTTCTCAATAAATAGATTAAATCATGTCACTACTTATCCAAAGCTCCTAGAAAACTCGATAGTGAGCCTGGGAGCTACCATCCCGAGGCAGCAAAGCTTTAATGGCCGAAGGAATTTAGCTTACAGCAAGTGTGTTCAACGTATGCCTCGGTGATCCATTCTCAGCTGCAAGATTATGATGAACAGCACGTGATTCTTACAGAAGAGAATGTATCACCAAAGGGTGTGTCGACGCACTCGCCTTAAGAAAAACTCAGCATGCCATTAAAGTTTCGAGGCCACTATTGAGCTTCCAAGAGAAATAGATACCTTTTTCTAGAGAATGTTTATATATGAGAAGATAAGTTGTGACTTATGAGGTATGACTTACAGAAGAGAGCTCTATTTATAGAGAAACTGAGAAAGCTTAGCCAAAGGATTATTCTCCTTATATTCTCTTTAACTTTCCCACTAATTGTTTATTTGACAGAGCAAAAACTCTCACACATTGAAGACTGAGTATTCCTTAGAATATTCCCCAAAAAACTAATAAGAAAATCCCACAAAAATGCTCAAGCACTTTTCCATTATACCCTAGGAGCTCGGTTTTGACGGAGAAAACAAACCAAGATTAACCCAACACAATCGTCGAGTTCACCTAAAGAAGTAGAAGAAAAAGAGTATTACCAGACACAACAAACTGAACCGGAGTTGGTTGTCAGTGTAGTCTACTCCAGTTATAGGGCCATAGATTTTGGATCCTGTTTTGCCCAAAACCTGCATTATTATTCCTCATAAGCTCATGGTAAAATACACCTGAATAAACCTTGTGACTGGATAAGCAAAAAAAACAAACCTTTGCAAGGAAGATTGGATGGTCAACAAAGACACGATCAACTCCTCGTTTGTAGCAGTGAAAGAAACGAACATTCTCAATTTTATCCCCAACTTTGATCTGCATTATCATTAGATACCATTACTAAGTATCCTAACTTCATCATTTGAAGAACATTTTAAGAATACAAAAAATGGAGAGAAATTTACCTGAACCACGACACAAGTGTCCCAAGCATCTTTATATTGGTCATATCGAGGGCATACAGTCATCACACGGTGGCCTCTAGCCTAACAAAACCATAACATTTGGTTCATCGAAACGAAATTAATACGTCAAGACATTAAATCAAGCTAATGTGTTTGGCTCATGTATGTGAACTTACTGCCAGAGCCGGAGGAAGACCACCGAGGACATCACCAAGGCCACCGGTTTTGCTCCATGGACCAACCTCAGCTCCAATAAAGATCACAGACATCCCTTTCTCACACACAATCTTACCAGCAGGTTTAACTTTAGGAGCGTTCTGCTGCGATCCCTCTGAGGATTTAGCAGAAACAGGTTTAGATTGTGATCTCCTCTGAAGCCTATCCACCATGTTGAAAGACCTTAATCCACAGTGAGTCATGGATTGACCTCTCAAGGTGATCTGAGAGAGATTGGCGTTAGCCTCAGAGCCTGAAGCTCCATGGTTGTTGACAAGTGAGGTTCTTGACACAAAGTGAGAAGCAGTCACAGTTGCCATCGTGAGAGACCCTTTATCTGGAATCACAACAGGACGCAACCAAATTCAATAAAAAAAGTCGATTTTTTTTTCAAACGGATAGTTTCAGTAGAAAGACACAATCTTTGTGATGATTCTACGGAAATATTAGCTGGAAATTTCGTCGAATAGCTAGAAATCACTATTTGTGCGCTTCAGAATATACACTAAAAAGGAAGACACGAAACGAAAGTCTTCTTAACAGAGAAATATTCCATATAATCTGGAATTTAAGGGGAAGAAATCGTCAGAGTAAAGGAGAATCACAACAAACTCAAAGTATTCAGGGAATTTGACCGAAGAGCTCATAGTTAGAAAAGAAAATCAAACATTTAGCCCCCAAAAATAGAAGAAAATCAAACATTTTGAGTGATTGAATAAACTCACATATTTAGCGGCAACTGAGGAAACTTAGAGCTCTGAAGCTAATGAGTGGGATGAGAAATGTGATCAGAGACAAGAGAGCTGTGGAGAAAACGAAGAAGAAGAAGATGGTCCGTTTATCTAAAGAAGAGTGGAGTGACTCGAGTGACACGTGTCGTTGTTAGAGTTGTTGAGTTGCCTATGGGATTCGATTTCCATCACATGCAAATGGGCAGTGGCATCGCAAGAGAATATGCTAAACTGTGAAGTCGGGAAGACGATTTTTTTGGTGCGTACGTTTGATCGAGTTGCCTAAGAATCGACGGCTGAGGTTCTCCCTCTTAGTGGGTCCCCCTCTTAGACATAGGTTTCTTTCTTTGTCGTCGTGCACCTGAACCTACCTTTCGACAACATCTTTTCTTGGCCCATTTCTTAAATTAACGGTCCTAAATTTTTCATTATGTTTTTTTTTTTTTTAAACTCACATGTTTGTTTTTATTTATCAGCTTAACAAATACCGGTGGAATTATTATCCGGGATTTGCTCCGAAAATTGGGATATTCAGGATGTCCGAATCTGTTTAAAAATTGTAAAATCTTGGATCCGTGATCCGGACGCATTAAATATATTAAAAACATATATTTTTTTACACACACATATATATATATATATATTTATTTATATAAATTGATTTTAGTTTTTTATCTAATATATCATATTTATTTTAAAAAATATTATTCAAAAATTTAATTTATAATTTTATGTTTTTAGTATTTTAATTTATTTTATTTTATTATTTATTTTTGGATCCGGATCCAGAATATCCGCGGATATTTTGATTTTTTGTCGGATACCCGAACTCCGAATATCCGGAAGCCACGAATCCGGATCCAGATATTTTTACCACAAATCCGATAAATCCAGTCCAGATACTTTGAAATTCCATAATATCTCGGAATCGTTCCACCCCTGTTAACAAATGCTTCTTACATATCAATAGGAAATATAGAATCATACGAAGGATTACAACTTGGAGTACCTTAGATCTATAAATTTATTATAAGGGGTAGTACAACAAACTCTCGAGAAGAGAAAAATGACCCAAGATCAGATAAAGAAACTCTTATCACATAGAGCTTAGAATACATTATACATTTGATATTAATTCAGTTAACTAGAAAATTTTCCGGCGAAATCGATTAAAAATGAAAAATATGATCAACCAAACTGGTTAAAAACTAGCAAAATGGCTGAAACCCTTAAATTTTGAATTTTAAACCATGAAATTATGAATATTAAATCTATAATATCGAATTAAAAATTACAACATGTTAAATCAATCTCTTTTCTCTTGCCGTTATTCGATTTTCTGATTTAAAAAACTTTCTCATGTATATGGTTAGTTAGTGTACCAGTTGAGTTAAATGATTTAGATAAGTTTTAGGTTTAACTTGTAGGAAACCAACTATTAAAAGTGTTATAGTATATGTATGCGGAACCGATCTTTCAGTTTTAGAAGACTACAAGCCGACTTTGAATTTTATAAAATTACAAGCGAGGAAAAAAGGGCCGTGTTTGCCTATTTTTATAACAAAAAATAGTTAACTTAAAAAAAAAATGAAGATTTACTAAACAAAAACGATAAATGTTTTAAGCACGAAAATTCTTTGATAATTTTTAAAGTATTGAAGATCAACACATATTTACTGACGTTTATATTTTGCTTATTTTCTAATATATCAATATTTTTACCGTTCATGTTGATCTCATCTTCTAAAATCTCATCAAATATAATAATTTTATATTATCATACCTCAATAACGCATTAGTTTAAGATTTTATTAGTCATTTTGTCTTTCTTTCTTTTTGCACTGCCCATCTCTTTTTTTCGATTCAAAGATATTTTATTGCGTTAAGTTTTTTTTGTTAAATATATGAATCATGTACAAAGAACAGTATACAAAGAATAAACAAACCAAAAGCTAAGTATAAATTATTCTCTAAAAGTTCTCTTAGGCTCTTATTTGTGTTGAATTGTTATACGTGGACAAAATGAAATTTGATTAGTGAATGATAATCATATATACGAAAGGAGGCTATCTCTCTCCATTTTTCTGCCATATCAGCATGCCATAAACTGTCACGTGTCATTTTCATTTTATTTATTCATTTAAAATCACTTAAAAGAAATTTGTATTAAAGATCGATGACTTAAACTTAACAGAAATTCAAATCTACTACGTGTACAGTAAAACATTAACGCAAGCCCATGAAACGTTCACTTTCCAACTTGCCATGATTAATAGTAGTCCTGGACGTTCGGATATTTGGATTGGTTTCGGTTCAATTTTTCGGTTTTTGGGTATTTCGGATATAGAGATTTAGGAACTATTCGGATATTTTAGATTTTCGGATCGGTTTCGGTTCGATTTTTTTGGTTTTCGGATAGGTTCGGATAGGTTTATTGAGAACCGGCTAATAACCAAAAATAGTCGGATAATTTTTGGATTTCGGTTCGGTTCGATTTTTCGGGAAATTCGGGAAATTTCGGATAATTTCGGATATTTTGGATAATTTCGTGTATTTTTTTTGGTAATTTCAGATAATTTTCGGGTAATTATCCCAATATCCCAAAAATTATCCGAACTACCCGAACTAACAAAAAAATAATAAAAATAAATTGTAAAATTTACCTGAACTATCCGAACATACCCGACCCGTAACCGAAATATTTTTAAGTTATTTTATGTTTCAGATATTTCGGATACCGTTCGGTTCTCGGTTCGGTTCCAGTTTGGTTCGGATACCCGCACTTTGAAAATATAGAAACCGTTCAGATATTATAAGCTTCGAATATTTTTAAGTCGATTTCGGTTCGATTTTTCAATTCCGGTTAATAATCTCATGCCTAATTAATAATAACATTCATAATAGTTTTATATTATCATACCTCAATAACGCATTAGTTTGAGATTTTATTAATCATTTTGTCTCTTTTTGCACTTCCCATCTCTTTTTTTCGATTCGAAGACGTTTTATTGCGTTAAGTTTTATTTATTTATTAAATAGATGGATCACTGTACAAAGAACAATTTTATTATATAAAGTTTAATACGTCAAACTTCGTAATTAACACAATCATGACACGTGTCAGTTGGTCGATCGAATTTTGATATATATAATTTTTTTTTCCAATTAGATTTTGACATATGTCATACAAATCTTATTTCTTTTTAAACTTATTTATCAAGCAGATTATAAATTTTGTACTCTCTCAATCTTCTCACCACAAATTTTCAAATTTCAATAATCTCTTCCATAAATTTTATTTCAGTTTTTTTATTATAAAAACCATCGATTACTCTCTTATTCAATAAAAACAACATATCTCAACATTTTCCAATTAACTTATTTTATTAATTCATAAAAAATAAATAAGCTACATATATACACATTTACATATATTTTGATTTTTAATAGATATAAATATGACAAAAAATCAAACACGTTTTCTCATTAGAATATTAAATACACATGTAAAAATCTTTTGAATAGAATTAGATTTACATACCCAAATCTTTAAGGATTATAATATTTTACCTTTATTTAAACAATTTTGTACTCTCTCGATCTTTCCACCAAGCAATTTAAAATTTCAATAACTTCTTCTAAAATTTTGTTTTCAATTAGCTTTAGCCACATGTCAAAATAATTTTTTCATTTTAAAAAAATCTAATATCATTATATTTTGAAATCATACTAAAAAATATACATTGTATTGTGGTTTTTTAAAGACTTACCACTACGTAGACATCCTAAATATTGTAAAATTGATGTATAAGAAGAAAATTATTTTGAAAGTTTCTCATGTTATAAAAATTATAAAAAGTAAGAAACCAAGTGATGAAACACATAATTCATTTTTCATTGGAAGAAAGATAATACTTGATTTATAAGTGAAAAAGAAAATTTCAAATATGATTAAAAATTAGAGTAAGTCTAATTCAAATAAAAATACGTAAATCGATTTATCAAGAGTTATAAAAAAGATATATGGGTAGTTATATAATAAAAAGTAAATATAATTTAAATAGGAATAAGAAAACTAATAATTTAGAAATATGTGAAAAAAAAAATTGAAAATTCGGTTATTATAAAAAAAGTAGGATAATCAAATCAATAAATAATTTGTAGGCTTTTCTATGAGTGATTTCACTTCAATCTTATTTTATTTATTTTTACGGATGATATGATTTTGTTTTCCATTTTTGTGGGGTTTATAAAATATTAAAGGAGTCAAAATAATTCAACTAAAACATGAGAATAAATTCATCAAGATTTTAAAAATGGATTAAAAAGTAATATTAATTCAAATAGAATAGAAAAACTAATAATTTGAAAATATGTGATAAAATTTAATTGAAAATCAAATAATAAAATAATCAAAGTAAATAAATAAATGTTTGACTTCTGAATTAGTGGTTTTGCATCAGCGTTCTTAATTTTATTTTATTTATTTTTACGGGTGATTTAATTTTGATTTCTACTTTTAATTAATTAATTTTTTACAGGTTATAAAATATTAGATTACAACTCCGCATATATGCGGATCCTTTATCTAGTATACAAATAATAAATAAACCAAAAGCTAAGTATAAATTGTTCCCTAAACAAAGTGCTCTTAGGCTCTTATTTGTGTTGAATTGTTGATACATGGACACAATAAAATCCGATTAGTGAATGAAAAACTTATTGCACACCACCACCTAATTAACTAACTTGAACGAGTGACGAGGCTAAAGAGAATCTCAGATGATGCAAGCCAGTGACAGGAGAAAGAAGATGAGAGAAGACGGAGATTTAGGTTTATTTTTTTTGTTACTGTATAATTATTTTTCGTTTTAGTTTTTTTTTTATTGAAAAAATGAAAAAAAAAAAAACAAAAGATTTAACTTGAGATATGTGAACTCAACCAATAAAACCTTACCACTAGATCGAAGGAATAATTATAATTTAAAAATCGATTTTTTTATTGATTATTAACGACTCCAAGTCCATGTTTAATGGATTTGGCCTCGAAGCCAACTTTGTATGTATGTTGATATAACCTCAAATAAGATGTAAACTGTATTGATCTTAGATTATACTTTGTAATTTGTAATGTTTATTATCTTTCTCTAAATTCGTGTGTTTCATGTGTCGAGGGTATTGCACAGTGGCGGATCCATAATTTTTTTTCACCGGAGACGATCGATATTTATAAAAATAGAAATACTTTTTTTACATAGAATACAAAATATAGTTAAGAAAAAACTTTATATAATTTTACTTCAAGATAAATTGAAGCTATAACATGATATTGTAATAGAAAAAATGATTTACAAAATCACTAGCGTAAAATTGAAAATTTAAGAGGTTTTGAATTAACGCATTTGATTTAAATGTTGGTATAAAAATTCCAATATTTGAAAAACAAAACATAAGAAAATTATAAAGAAACCCTACCAAAACTAAGAGAAGAAACCACTAAAATTATGAAAGAAACAAAACCATTAAACATAATTTTTGAGTTGATAAAAACGGAAATAAATATTATGTTTCATGTATTTTGAAATATAAAGATGGAAATAAATATATTTCGACATGGAATCAGAAGCTAATTAAAATCAACTACTTTTAATGAATTTAAATTTGGAAGGAATGTGCTAAATTAAAGGAAAAAAATATATAGAATATTCGAATATTTTTCTTTAATTAACGTAAATTTGATTGATTGGGCAACAAAGTTTAATGGGGGCAAGGAAATTTTTTTCGATGGGTGTAAATAATTTAATTTCTCATAAATTTTAAAAGATCTAAAAAAATTAATAGTGGCAACTGTTGGGCTTTTCAAGCCCATGTCCAACTCCTCCATTAGTATGATATTGTCCGCTTTGGGCCCAAGTGGCAAAGCCCGCACGGATTTCTTATTGGGCTCCTTCCCAAAAGGCCTCATACTAATTGGAGTTGGACTTAACTTATATATTAGACAATATTTGTCTAAACTTCCGATGTGAGACTTGGATTGATATCCCAACACAGTTGGTATCAGAGCTTGCGTTTAATCCAACGACTTTGAATTAACGTAAGACCGAAGACATGGAGAAAGCCATCGTCACAGCACCACAAGAGAAGGAACCGAAGATCACGTCAGTTCAATGTCCAATGCTCACTGCCACTAATTACACCGTGTGGGCGATGAGAATGAAGGTGACATTAAGAGTTCATGAAGTTTGGGAGGCGGTAGAACCAGGCACAACGGATGCGAAAAAGAATGTCATTGCGATGGCTTTACTCTTCCAATCCATCCTGGAAAACTTGATCTTACAAATTGGCGAGTTAGAGGAGGTTCAAGCTATGTGGGAAGCAATAAAATCTCGGCACTTGGAAGCAGACCGAGTACGGGAGCAAGACTTCAAACTCTTGCCTCAGAATTCGATCGTTTGACAATGAATGAAACCGAAAAAATTGATGATCTTGCTGGGAGAATCTCGAGCTTAGCCTCCAGATCAGCAGCTCTAGGAAAACACATCGAAGAACATAAACTTGTGAAGAAATTCTTGAGCAGTTTACCTAGAGACAAGTTTATTCACATCGTTGCTTCATTAGAGCAAGTTTTAGATCTCAAGACCATTGGTTTTGAAGACATAATTGGTAGGTTAAAAGTTTACGAAGAAAGAATAGGAGGAGAGAATCAAAGAGTTGATCAGAACAAACTCTTATTTAATGCGTCCTACGAGCAAACTTCAAGAGGTGGTCTTAACGGCAGAGGTAGAGGCCGAGGAAACCGTGGAAGAGGACGTTTCAACACACAACAAAGAGACAACAATGATCAGAATCAAAACAAAGAAAAAAGGAAGGATCGATCATATGTTACTTGTTGGCGTTGCGACAAGAAGGGGCACTTCGCTAACATGTGTCCCGAAAAGGGTACAAATCACCAAGAAACGAACCTAGCAGAAACAGAGGAGGCTGATGCAGCTCTTTACATGCACGAGATGATATTTTTGAATGAGCAAAAAATATTCCCAAGCAAATACGAAGAGGAAGAAGCAAGTAAACTAAGTACTTGGTACTTAGATAATGGTGCGAGTAACCACATGACTGGAAAAAGATCCTATTTTTCGGAGCTAAACGAAAATATAAGAGGCAAAGTCAAGTTTGGAGATGAGTCATGTGTAGATATCAAAGTAAAAGGATCGATAATAGTTCAAGCAAAAACTGGAGAACAAACAATAATCAATGACATCTATTGGATTCCGGACCTTAGAAACAATATCATCAGCCTAGGACAAGCTACGAAAATGGGATGCGATGTAAGATTGAAAGAAAACTATCTTACCATGCATGATTCCGATGGAAGGCTACTCATGAAAGTACTTTGATCCCCTAACCGCATGTACAAAATACAACTCACAATAGGAGTTCTGGAGAATTTACTCACCAAACTTGATGACAAAACTTGGAGATGGCATGCAAGACTAGGACATGTTAATTTTAAAACAATGTCAATAATGTCCAAGAAGAAGCTAGTTTATGGGTTATCCGACTTCGAAGACAAGAAAAGAATATGCGAGTGCTGCCTTGTAGGAAAACAAACTCGACAACCATTCCCACAAGCAACAAAATTCAGAACGAAACACAAGTTAGAATTAATCTATGGAGACTTGTGTGGCCCCATAACACCATCAACCACAGCAAGAAATCGATACATATTTGTATTGATTGATGATTTTTCAAGATACATGTGGACTATCTTGTTAAAGGAGAAGAGTGAAGCTTTCGGAAAATTCAAGAAATTCAAAAGCTTGGTGGAAAGTGAAACGGGGGAAAAGATCAAAATGCTTTGAACCGATAGGGGGGGAGAGTTTACCTCTATCTTTTTTCAAACATTTTGTGAAGACAATGGCATCTTAAGACAACTAACAACCCCTTATACACCTCAACAAAACGGTGTGGTTGAACGGCGCAATCGCACATTACTTGAGATGACAAGGAGCATGTTGAAAACAATGGGAATACCAAATCACCTATGGGGAAAAGCAGTAAGACACGCCACTTACTTGATCAATAGAGTGACTAACAAAGCATTGAATGATCAAACACCATACGAGTCATTCAAAGGAAACAAGCCGATCTTGGATCACCTTAGAATTTTTGGTTGCAAGGCATATGCAAGAGTAGAAGCGATCAACTTAAAGAAGTTGGATGATCGATCTAGATCTCTTGTATATCTCGGAACAGAACCAGGGACTAAGGCGTATCGACTTTACAATCCTTCCACAAATAAAATTCTTGTAAGTCGAGATGTAGTCTTTAATGAATCAAGTAGCTGGGATTGGAGCAAGTCACATGTAGATGATCAAAGTGTACAGCCTGGAATGTTCACAATGGTTTGGAGAGAAACCATAGATGATGGAACAAATTTTCGTTCAACCAATGAAGAAGGAACCAGCTCTATTTCAAACAAAGAAGGTGACTCTGTTTCGGCCGAAAGAAGGAGAGGGACGAATACTGATCCTTCACCGAATAATGTCACGTCTCAGGATTCACAAAGAAGTATTAAAGGGCCAGAAGAAGTTTCACAAGACTGTGATCACAAAAACAATCCGGTTTTGAGAAGATCAAATCGTGAAACAAGCAGACCCAAATACCTTTAGGATTACTTGTTGCTAGCAGATATACTTGGCGAAGAATTGTTGCTTAGCATTGATGGAGAACCAAGCACATATCAAGAAGCTGAAGGCTCGAGAGAATGGATGCATGCAGCACAATCCAAGATAGAATCAATTAATAAAACCAAGACATGGGAGCTAGTTGACAAACCATCCGACGTGAATCCTATAGGCCTAAAGTGGATTTTCAAAATAAAGAAAAATTCAGATGGAAGCATCAACAAGTACAAAGCTCGCCTTGTAGCAAAAGGATATGTTCAAAAACATGGAATTGATTACGATGAGGTATTTGCGCCTGTAGCTCGATTGGAAACCATTCGATTTCTCTCATCTCTAGCCGCAACAGGAGGCTGGGAGATACATCACCTTGATGTCAAGACTACGTTTCTACATGGCGAATTAAAAGAAAGAGTTTATGTACATCAACCAGATGGTTTCGTGAAAGAAGGAGAAGAAAGCAAAGTTTACAAACTTTACAAGGCACTATACGGGCTGAAACAAGCTCCGAGAGCTTGGAACACAAAGCTGGATCAGATTCTACGGGGAATGAATTTCGAAAAATGCTCTAAGGAACAAGCAGTGTACCGAAAAACAGAGCATGATCAAGACTTAATAGTAGCCGTGTATGTTGACGACTTATTCGTCACGGGAACAACGTTGAAAGTCATACTAGATTTCAAGAAAGGAATGGCTAGCAAATTTGACATGACAGATCTTGGAAAGCTTACGTATTATCTTGGAATAGAGTTTTTCCAAAGTTCTAGTGGAATTATTTTGAAACAAGAAGCCTATGCGGAGAAGATAATAAAAGAAGCTTCAATGGAGTCATGTAATCGAGTGCATGTACCTATGGAATCAAGTTTAAAGCTACATAAAGCTGAGAATGAAGAAGAAATAGACGCCACAAATTATCGGAAAATCATCGGCTGTCTAAGGTATTTGTTACACACACGACCGGACCTTTCTTACTCAGTTTGCGTGTTGAGCAGGTACATGCAGAGCCCTAGGACTTCACATGGAGCAGCCATGAAACATGTGTTGAGATATTTACAAGGAACTAAGAGCTATGGTCTTAATTTCAAAAGAAACGGAGACAAGAAGCTGATAGGTTTCAGTGACAGCAGCCACGAAATAAATCAAGATGACGGGAAAAGCACGGCTGGTCACGTTTTCTACTTTGGGACATCACCAGTCTCATGGTGCTCTCAGAAACTTCCCATGGTTGCGTTATCTTCGTGCGAAGCTGAGTTCATGGCGGCAACGGAAGCGGCAAAGCAAGCAATATGGCTTCAAGATCTTCTAATTGAGGTGACGGGTTGGAAGCATGAGAGTGTGCAATTGTTAATCGATAACAAATCCGCAATAGCCTTAACCAAGAACCTTGTTTTTCACGGCCGAAGCAAACATATCCACAAGAAATATCATTTTATTCGAGAGTGTATCGAAAATGGACAAATTAATGTGGAGTATATTTCCGGAGAAGAACAACGGGCAGACATTCTCACAAAGCCTCTAGCCAGAGTCAAGTTTGCAGAGATGAGAAGCTTGATAGGAGTTGAAGACCTTCGAAATTTGAGTGTTCGAATTACGGGGGAGAATGTTAGGTAATTCAATTAGGAATAGGAATTCTAGTTTAAGAGTTCTAATAGAAATAGGAGTTGTCTATTTCTGATAAGAATAGGAGATGTCTATTCTTATAAATAAGAAGCTATGTTGAGAGTTGTTCAACAAGTTTAGATACAAGGTTTTAGTTTTGAGAAGTTTCTAAAATCAATAAAAGATAATACGTTCTTTTACATAGATCTTTGCTATGGATCGAGATCTTTCGATCACAGCAACTGCTTCATCTTGATCAACATAGATCCGCCTATGGTATTGCATATGTTGGTATTCGAATTCATGTGAAATATAGAATTTAAATATATTCGCTAAGACCACCGGTATTGCTACATCGATTAACCAAGCTCCGTAAGGTCATTGCATATGTTGGTATATTCGTTAGACCAAAATACTAACCAACCATATAAATTAATTGGATAGATTTAGATGAGCAGAATAAATATGTCTAATCGATGATTCGTATCCGCCAATAAAAATAAGTTTTGTTTATCGATAAATCGTTTTGTTTATTTATTCAATGTTAAAAAAGTTACGAACTTTATGGTCACTACGTATCTCGATCAATAAATATAGTACTTGTTAATTATGATGGTAGCTGAAAACAAAATTATTGTGGTTAAAGTCGGCACATGTGCATATCGTCGCTTAGTAATTTTTTTTAGCGATTCTTGGATTTTTTTTCTTTTTTCTTTTTTCTTTTTTTGCGATTCTTGGAATGTTGAAGGAGTGAATGTCATGATTATTATTTGTTGGTTAATGTGGACGGTTAGGAGAGATTTGTCGCAGCATAGGAGATCGTGTGATGTTGCAATGTCTCCAAGACAGCTTCACACATCCACAAGAACATAGCCTCTGGTCCATTTTAAATGTGTCCAAATCGATTTCTCTGTCTTTAGAAACTGACATATTGAAAACTTAATTTACTCACTAAAATGAGAATTAAAATAAAATCAATTATTTGTATCACATTTGTAATGTTGCGTCTAGTTGGAAATGTGCCATTTGATAAATCCAGAAATTGGATCAACCATACAAGTTTAAAACTGAAGAAAAAAGTCGAAAATAAAGAAGTTATGAATTTGTGTCTATTGTATTAATGATTCGATTCTCTCAAGTAACGAAGATATATGTATATTTATACAAGACGATAGTCGGTTGATTTGGACCTAATCCGAAATAGGAAAACTTCCTATTTTCTAGTAAATTGCCTTTTTGATTGTTATATTTTCACTTTTCTTCTGAATTTTTAAGTAGGCTGACCATCGTGGGCTTTGACCGAATTTAAACTTTTTGGACCGAACTCTCTGATCTGCTCATCAATACGGGCTGAAGCCATATAATGGCTTGCTTAGTTCTACGATAAATATAATGGTTTGCTTAGTTCTACGATAAAATAAAGAGAAGTCTGGTTCATTATTACAAACTTTTCTATGAACTTGTCATCTCCACTGTTGAAGGTCCCAAAGCAATAAGAACAAAAAAAAATTCTTCACACAAATTTTCTTCATATCTAGTCTAAATACAATAGTGTCTTATATACCAAAAAAAAAAAAAACTACCAATTTCCACAACTATCACACGTTATTAGTGAAAAGACAATTCCATTAATTTAGGAGAAACGATAGTGGCACATCTCTTCTTAAACCGTAACATCGGTTTACTCCGGTTAAACGATTGAACCTCATCATCCACGGTATAGCTATTCTAATTTGCATGTGTTACTTAGATTTTCAACTGATTTGTGTCAATGAGGTGATATAAGAAATAATATGGTCTCTAGTGGTCCTATGAACAGAAGAAGGAAGTTTTGACTTTCGTTTATCAACGCAATAATGAATTGAATTTTGCAGGAAGTGTATACATATCATAATAATTTTTTGGTAGTGGGTTTTGTTTGAAACCAAACATACATAACTCTATATGTTTATAATTGTTTCTTAACGTTGACATTGAGAATGACCAATCATTTGTTGTATAAGAATCATACGATTAATTCTTTGTTTCCTATGAATCTCAAAGAATTGATCAATGAGGTTTTGGCAATTGAATTCGTTGGGAAGTTTAATCAAATTTGAACTCTTATTTCCATATGTATTGCAGGGTCACATACTTCTCAAAGAAGAATACAAAGTTAACTCTTGCTCTCCTTCTCATCAATTTTAACTTTTCACATTTATTTTTCGTTTTAAGCACTGAGACTTTATTTTTAACAAGAGATGTGGCATTATCTAGAAAAAGTTAAATTATTGGAATTATTTGCCAACAAAAAAAATTGGGCCTAAAGAAGTTTGGATCTAGAAACAAATCTTATTATATAAAGTTAGATGCGTCAAATTTCGTAATTAATACGATCATGACACGTGTCAGCCGGTCGATCGGATTTTGACACATGTAATTTTTTTTTCAATTAGATTTTGACATATGTCATACAAATCTTATTTATTTTTAAACTTATATATTTGTATTTATCAAGTAGATTATAAAAATCAACATATATCAAAAAAAATTAATTAGTTTCTGATAAATAATTTATTAAAATAATTAGTTGATAAGCATGGTCTATTCTTTTAAATATTGACTTTATTATATGTCTCGATTTTATTTTTTTCGTACAACCATTCTTTTTTTCCCTCTTTTTCTTTATGTTTATTAAGATGAATTAGGTTTCAAAATTTTCTCATCAGAATATTAATTAATACACGTGTAAAAAAATTTTGAGTTCAAATAGACTTAGGTTTACATACTCAAATCTTCAAAGATTATAATATTTTGCCTTTACATAACAAGCTTTTGTGCTCTCTCAGTCTTCTCACCACAAAATTTCAAATTTCAATAATCTCTTCCACAAATTTTATTTCAGCTTTTTTTTTATTATAAAAACTCATCGATTACTCTCTTATTCAATAAAAACAACATATCTCAACATTTTACAATTAGCTTATTTTAGTAATTCATAAAAAAAGTAAATAAACTACATATATACACGCTTACATATATTTGATTTTAAATAGAAATAGATATGACAAAAAAAATCAAACACGTTTTCTCATTAGAATATTAAATACACATGTAAAAATCTTTTGAATAGAATTAGGTTTACATACCCAAATCTTTAAGGATTATAATATTTCACCTTTATTTATACAATTTTGTACTCTCTCGATCTTTTCACCAAGCAATTTAAAATTTCAATAACCTCTTCTAAAATTTTGTTTTCAATTAGCTTTAGCCACATGTCAAAATAATTTTTTTTCATTAAAAAAAAATCGAATATCATTATATTTTGAAATCAGACTAAAAAATGTACATTGTATTGTGTTTTTTTTTAAAGACTTACCACTACGTAGACATCCTAAATATTGTAAATTGATGTATGAGAAGAAAATTATTTTGAAATTTTTTCAGTGAAAATTATAAAAAGTAAGAAACCAAGTGATGAAACACATATAATTCATTTTTCATTGGAAGAAAGATAATACTTGATTCATAAGTGAAAAAGAAAAATTCAAATATGATTAAAAATGTGAGTAAATCTAATTCAAATAAAAATACATAAATCGATTTGTCAAGAGTTAAAAAAAAAGATATATGAGTAGTTATATAATAAAAAGTAAACATAATTTAAATAGGAATAGAAAAAACTAATAATTTAGAAATATGTGAAAAAAATAATGAAAAATTCAGTTAATATAAAAAAAAGTAGGAGAATCAAAATCAATAAATAATTTGTAGGCTTTTCTATGAGTGATTTCACATCGACGTTTTCAATCTTATTTTATTTATTTTTACTGATGATATGATTTTGGTTTCTATTTTTGTGCGGTTTATAAAATATTAAAGGAGTCAAAATAATTCAACTAAAACATGATAATAAATTCATCAAAATTTTAAAAATGGATTAAAAAGTAATATTAGTTCAAATAGAATAGGAAAACTAATAATTTGAAAGCATGTGATAAAATTTAATTGAAAATCAAATAATAAAATAATCAAAGGAAATAAATAAATGTTAGATTTCTGAATTAGTGGTTTTGCATCAGCGTTTTCAATTTTATTTTATTTATTTTTACGGGTGATTTAATTTTGATTTCTACTTTTAATTGATTAATTTTTTTTATAGATTATAAAATATTAGATTATAAACCCGCATATATGCGGATTGTTGATATAGTTTTGTATATAACGTGTTTGTAAGGGGAAAAAAAAAGTCATATCATGAAATTCTCCCATGGCCTTTCTCGGACATAGGATGTTTCTAAAGCCATCTGAATTGCCTTTATCAACTTTCTAAAATTTATGTCTCACATTACATAATATGATTTTTTTTTTTTTGTAAAATGTGTTTTTGTTAATTTTTATTTATTTATTTTTTTATTGTGAATTTTTTTCCTGCTAAAGATAAATCTGAAAATATGTTTTTAATTTTATAATTTCTGAAAATATGAATTCAAAATAGGAAAATACGATTTTTACTATTTTTAATATAAATCAAATTTTCTTTTTAAAAATCTATTAAAAGTAGCTTCGTAATTAACCACTTTAAAATTGATTCTGAGCTATTTTTACTTCATAAATAATATGTAAAATAGATAATTTGTCTCTAATTTATTTTCATATAATTTTTTTTTAATATAATTTTATATTATTCCGGCTTCTTAATTGCATATTTTCACTTTTATTTAATTTCTTTACAGAAAACACACTTAGTAATTTAATTAAGTGGTTAAATTATTCAATCTATGTAACTGCAATGGAAAATGCTTAAAATGGTAATTTTTGACACTTGTTTCTGAGTGGAACTGACGTAAGCTCCTTTTCCAATCTCCACCACGTAAAGATTTCCACTAGATCTGTCAAGCGGGTCAACTCCGTTCCGCAACGGATTTAAAAAATTTTGATTCGTCCGACCAGCCCCGTAAAATCCACATAACAAAATATTAAACTCGCACTGCTTAATTTTGCAGGGTCAGCGGGTAACCCGCGGACATTTTAAATAAACAAAAATATTAATTTATACATATTTTAATTAATTTAATAATCAATTTAAATATTATAAAAATAAATACATAATTTTCTTTGAAAAACTAAAATTTTGTTACTTAATTTATATATAATATATAACATTTCAATAATTTAGTAATATTAGTTGGATAAATATTTAAAATTAATATATATATATATTTTTTTTTTAAAGTCTGCAGGTAACCCGCAAACCCGCGGGGTTTACCCACAAAAATTCGTATTTAAAATACTCCGGTTGGGGTCGTTGTAGTATAGTGGTAAGTATTCCCGCCTGTCACGCGGGTGACCCGGGTTCGATCTCCGCAACGGCGCCAAAAACTTGATACACAGAGTTTTAACCCTAAAATATCACTGCAAGTGCACATCAAACGAAGTAGTATTTAGGGATCGAATCCACGAGAACCAAGTGAAACGCTACAAATCTATATGAGTGAAATTAAGCTAAGATGGCAATATAATGGTTGTTGGTAGCAATGATAAAACGAAATAGCAATTAAACGGTGTGAAAATCAATTAAAAACAAGCGTTAGGTCAATGGCAATTTGCATGAATTCAGAGATCATGAACCAGACAATTATTTAGGGAACAATAAGCGCAGTTTTAAACTCAAACATGAATGTTTAACCAATCCACTGTCGTAGTATCAATTACTTTATCTAGCAACTTAAGAATCTAAACTATCGTTTGATCTTAAAATTCTAAACAAGCATTAACGAGCAGGTTTGATATGTTCACAAATTGTCTTAACACCAGCTTTCGTTGGCTAAGGACAATTTGCTCACCTATATTCTATCAAGCAATCTATAACACGTTTGATGAATAGATTAAACCCTAAATCAGAGACTAAGTGATCAATTTATCTAAGAAATGAGAACAACGATAGGTGAAGACAAGATGATAAATCCCTATCTATGTCTGATTCAATGATTCATAAATTTCCTTGAAACCCTAAACCTAACTATGAAACTACTCAGACATGGAAGCAAAGAAACAAGAAGGAGATGAAGAAAAACTCATAATCAATAAAATAAATCCAAAAGGGTTCATAAATCTTCTCAGAGATGTAGAGTCAGAGTTTCATCTCCCCAAAGCTTACCAATTGCAGAAAACCAGAAATCTATGTAGAGTAGAAAGAGTACGAAAAACTTAGCCTAAACAATGGCTTAAACTCGAATATATATATTAAAAACGTTCTGGAAGAAAATAAATGGCAAAACCCAATAAAAATAGGAAAGTGAAAAATTTTCTTTTTCTGGGCGAAAAGGCTTGGATCGATCGATCGATCCATGTTTCATTGGTCGATCTAAAATGTCCCGGTATTTTGGATCGATCGATCCAGCCTCTTTTGTGCTCCTTTTGCTTCATTCAATGCTCCTAATGCCTTAGGTTCCTTCCAAATGTGTTCCGACCATGAAAAGACACTAAAATCATAGAAAAGACTCGAAAAATCCATTAAAAACTTGGGTTAGAATGCGTAAAAATGCAATACATCAGGGATCCGCGTAACTTTAAAAATATAGTTTCGTCGTAGGAATTCTGAAATCTTCTTAATCGATCCTCTTTTAAGATTTGCATGTCTGGGCCAGATCTCGTGTTTAATTTTTCTGAAGCTTTCTCTTGTGATCGGACGTAAAATCGTCAATTATATTTTGATTACATGTTCTAATCAATTTGGTATACTTTGCTTCCGGCGAGTCCGAGTACCTTTGCTTCCGGCGAACCCGAATCTGCTCTAAACCCTGAAACTTTTTTTTCCTCGCAAACACTTTATATACCCAATTTGCCTTTAGGCCCAAAATTTTTTAGGCCCAATTTGCAAAAATCTCTGAGTAGCTTGAGCTGAATGATGGTAGCTCGAAGCAACTGAGTATTGTTCTCTCTATTTACGTACTCGCGAAGGTTGGGAAGCACGACGTGAATCATCTCGTGTATTGGTAGAAGTGCAACGACTCTATGTTCATTCAGCTCTTCCATCCCTGCCTCAGAAATATCTCCCGGAAAGTTTTGGAGGCTAGTTATCTGATCTATTATTGCGTTTAAGTGGTCATTAATGACATTGAGGAAATGCTCATCATTCAACCCTTCAACAAAGACTCGAAGCTGCGGAATGGTAACCTCAGCAAAATAAAATAGAGCAGTACGTGCAGCATTTCTGGCATTTTCCAATTTATTAGGTTCACCAGCCATTTGTCCTGAAAATTACAATAACAAAAACAAATTACATTCATCAATCAAATATGATTTGCCCAGAAAATCAAAACAATGGAAAAGAGCAAAACCAAGCAAATCATAACAATCAAATATGCTTTGCCCAGGAAATCAAAAATCTATGGTATGTATTGGACAAAACTTAAAAACCAAATGGGTCGATAAAAAAACAAAATGGTTATGAGCCTCATTTACTCATCGAGTGGCCCAAATTTCTTTTATAAAGTCACGTGCTTATCATCTTCTTCGTAGGTTAAGCTAATTTTTAGATTAGCAACTACATGTACGAAAAATTTCAGAAAATTTCAGCCCTCAAAATAGCAAACAAAAGCATAGAAAAAATTAGGGCCCTATACATTTGCGCCGCTTGCACACCCTCAGAGACCCCTAAATCTATAATGAGCTTCAGATCTAAAAAAGACTCCTAAATCCCTAATGAGCTTCAGATCAAAAAAAAAATATACAGAAAGAAAAAATACAGAAGAGAAACCGAGAAGAATACAAAGATCCGAGTACCTTTGTTGCCGGCGAATCCGAGTAACTTTGCTTCCGGCGAACCCGAATATCTTTCTGCCCGCGAACCCGAATCTGCTCTAAACCTGAAACTTTTTTTTCCTTGGAAACACTTTATATACCCAATTTGCCTTTAGGCCCAAAAAATTTTAGGCCCAATTTGCAAAAAATCTCTGAGTAGCTTTGGCTGAATGATGGTAGCTCGAAGTAACTGAGTATTGTTCTCTCTATTTACGTACTCGTGAAGGTTGGGAAGCACGACGTGAATCATCTCGTGTATTGGTAGAAGTGCAAGGACTCTATGTTCGTTCAGCTCTTCCATCCCTGCCTCAGAAATATCTCCCGGAAAGTTTTGGAGGCTAGTTATCTGATCTATTATTGCGTTTAAGTGGTCATTAATGACATTGAGGAAATGCTCATCATTCAACCCTTCAACAAAGACTCGAAGCTGTGGAATGGTAACTTCAGCAAAATAAAATAGAGCAGTACGTGTAGCATTTCTGGCATTTTCCAATTCATTAGGTTCAGCAGCCATTTATCCTGAAAATTACAATAACAAAAACAAATTACATTCATCAATCAAATATGATTTGCCCAGAAAATCAAAACAATGGAAAAGACCAAAACCAAGCAAATCATAACAATCAAATATGCTTTGCCCAGGAAATCAAAAATATATGGTATGTATTGGACAAAACTTAAAAACCAAATGGGTCGATAAAAAAACAAAATGGTTATGAGCCTCATTTACTCATCGACTGGCCCAAATTTCTTTTATAAAGTCACGTGTCTATCATCTTCTTCGTAGGTTAAGCTAATTTTTAGATTAGCAACTACATCTACGAAAAATTTCAGAAAATTTCAGCCCTCAAAATAGCAAAGAAAAGCATAGAAAAAATTAGGGCCCTATACATTTGCACCGCTTGCACACCCTCAGAGACCCCTATATCCCTAATGAGTTTCAGATCTAAAAAAGACCCCTAAATCCCTAATGAGCTTCAGAAAAAAAAAAAAATATACAGAAAGAAAAAATACAGAAGAGAAACCGAGAAGAATACAAAGATCCGAGTACCTTTGTTGCCGGCGAAGCCGAGTAACTTTGCTTCCGGCGAACCCGAATATCTTTCTGCAGGCGAACCCGAATCTGCTCTAAACCTGAAACTTTTTTTTTCCTTGGAAACACTTTATATACCCAATTTGCCTTTAGGCCCAAAAAATTTTAGGCCCAATTTGCAAAAATCTCTGAGTAGCTTTAGCTGAATGATGGTAGCTCGAAGCAACTGAGTATTGTTCTCTCTATTTACATACTCGCGAAGGTTGGGAAGCACGACCTGAATCATCTCGTGTATTGGTAAAAGTGCAACGACTCTATGTTCGTTCAGCTCTTCCATCCCTGCCTCAAAAATATCTCCCGGAAAGTTTTGGAGGCTAGTTATCTGATCTATTATTGCGTTTAAGAGGTCATTAATGACATTGAGGAAATGCTCATCATTCAACCCTTCAACAAAGACTCGAAGCTGCGGAATGGTAACTTCAACAAAATGAAATAGAGCAGTACGTGCAACATTTCTGGCATTTTCCAATTCATTAGGTTCAGCAGCCATTTGTCCTGAAAATTACAATAACAAAAACAAATTACATTCATCAATCAAATATGATTTGCCCAGAAAATCAAAACAATGGAAAAGAGCAAAACCAAGCAAATCATAACAATCAAATATGCTTTGCCCAGGAAATCAAAAATCTATGGTATGTATTGGACAAAACTTAAAAACCAAATGGGTCGATAAAAAAACAAAATGGTTATGAGCCTCATTTACTCATCGACTGGCTCAAATTTCTTTTATAAAGTCACGTGCTTATCATCTTCTTTCTAGGTTAAGCTAATTTTTAGATTAGCAACTACATGTACGAAAAATTTCAGAAAATTTCAGCCCTCAAAATAGCAAAGAAAAGCATAGAAAAAATTAGGGCCCTATACATTTACGCCGCTTGCACACCCTGAGAGACCCCTAAATCCCTAATGAGCTTCAGATCTAAAAAAGACCCCTAAATCCCTAATGAGCTTCAGATCAAAAAAGAAAAAATATACAGAAAGAAAAAATACAGAAGAGAAACCGAGAAGAATACAAAGATCCGAGTTCCTTTGTTGCCGGCGAATCCGAGTAACTTTGCTTCCGGCGAACCCGAATATCTTTCTGCCGGCGAACCCGAATCTGCTCTAGACCTGAAATTTTTTTTTTTCTTGGAAACACTTTTTATACCCAATTTGCCTTTAGGCCCAAAATTTTTTAGGCCCAATTTGCAAAAATCTCTGAGTAGCTTGAGCTGAATGATGGTAGCTCGAAGCAACTGAGTATTGTTCTCTCTATTTCCGTACTCGCGAAGGTTGGAAAACACGACCTGAATCATCTCGTGTATTGGTAGAAGTGCAACGGCTCTATGTTCGTTCAGCTGTTCCATCCCTGCCTCAAAAATATCTCCCGGAAAGTTTTGGAGGCTAGTTATCTGATCTATTATTGCGTTTAAGTGGTCATTAATGACATTGAGGAAATGCTCATCATTCAACCCTTCAACAAAGACTCGAAGCTGCGGAATGGTAACTTCAACAAAATGAAATAGAGCAGTACGTGCCGTATTTGTGGCATTTTCCAATTCATTAGGTTCATCAGCCATTTGTCCTGAAAATTACAATAACAAAAACAAATTACATTCATCAATCAAATATGCTTTGCCCAGAAAATAAAAACAATGGAAAAGAGGAAAACCAAGCAAATCATAACAATCAAATATGCTTTGCGCAGAAAATAAAAAATCTATGGTATGTATTGGACAAAACTTAAAAATAAAATGGTTCGATAAAAAAAAACAAAATGGTTATGAGCTTCATTTACTCATCGACTGGTCCAAATTTCTTTTATAAAGTCACGTGCTTATCATCTTCTTCGTAGGTTAAGCTAATTTTTAGATTAGCAACTACATCTACGAAAAATTTCAGAAAATTTCAGCCTTCAAAATAGCAAAGAAAAGCATAGAAAAAATTAGGGCCCTATACATTTGCGCCGCTTGCACACCCTGAGAGACCCCTAAATCCCTAATGAGCTTCAGATCTAAAAAAAACCCCTAAATCCCTAATGAGCTTCAGATCAAAAAAGAAAAAATATACATAAAGAAAAAATACAGAAGAGAAACCGAGAAGAATACAAAGATCCGAGTACCTTTGTTGCCGGCGAATCCGAGTAACTTTGTTTCCGGCGAACCCGAATATCTTTCTGCCGGCGAACCCGAATCTGCTCTAAACCTGAAACTTTTTTTTTTCTTGGAAACACTTTATATACCCAATTTGTCTTTAGGCCCAAACCTCTTTAGGCCCAATTTGCAACAATCTTCGAGTAGCTTGACTGAGTATTGTTCTCTCTATTTCCGTACTCGCGAAGGTTGGGAAGCACGACCTGAGTCATATCGTGTATTGGTAAAAGTGCAACGGCTCTATGTTCGTTCAACTCTTCCATCCCTGCCTCAGAATTATCTCCCGGAAAGTTTTGGAGGCTAGTTATATGATATATTATTGCGTTTAAGTGATCATTAATGACATTGAGGAAATGCTCATCATTCAACCTTTCAACAAAATAGAGCAGTACGTGCAGCATTTCTGGCATTTTCCAATTTATTAGGTTCAGCAGCCATTTGTCCTGAAATTACAATAACAAAAACAAATTACATTCATCAATCAAATATGCTTTGCCCAGAAAATCAAAACAATGGAAAAGAGCAAAACCAAGCAAATCATAACAATCAAATATGCTTTGCCCAGGAAATCAAAAATCTATGGTATGTATTGGACAAAACTTAAAAACCAAATGGGTAGATAAAAAAACAAAATGGTTATGAGCCTCATTTACTCATCGACTGGCCCAAAATTCTTTTATAAAGTCACGTGCTTATAATCTTCTTCGTAGGTTAAACTAATTTTTAGATTAGCAACTACATCTACGAAAAGTTTCAGAAAATTTCAGCCCTCAAAATAGCAAAGAAAAGCATAGAAAAAATTAGGGCCCTATACATTTGCGCCGCTTGCACACTCTCAGAGACCCCTAATGAACTTCAGATATAAAAAAGACCCCAAAATCTCTAATGAGCTTCAGATCTAAAAAAATATATATACAGAAAGAAAAACTACACAAGAGAAACCGAGAAGAATACAAAGATCTGAGCACCTTTGTTGCTGGCGAGTTCGAGTACCTTTGCTTCCAGTGAAGACCCCTAAATCCCTAATGAGCTTCAGATAAAAAAAAAATATATACAGAAAGAAAAAATACAGAAGAGAAACCGAGAAGAATACAAAGATCCGAGTACCTTTGTTGCCGGCGAAGCCGAGTAACTTTGCTTCCGGCGAACCCGAATATCTTTCTGCAGGCGAACCCGAATCTGCTCTAAACCTGAAACTTTTTTTTTCCTTGGAAACACTTTATATACCCAATTTGTCTTTAGGCCCAAACCTCTTTAGGCCCAATTTGCAACAATCTTTGAGTAGCTTGAGCTGAATGATGGTAGTTTGAAGCAACTGAGTATTGTTCTCTCTATTTCCGTACTCGCGAAGGTTGGGAAGCACCACCTGAGTCATCTTGTGTATTGGTAAAAGTGCAACGGCTCTATGTTCGTTCAACTCTTCCATCCCTGCTTCAGAATTATCTCCCGGAAAGTTTTGGAGGCTAGTTAACTGATCTATTATTGCGTTTAAGTGGTCATTAATGACATTGAGTAAATGCTCATTATTAAACCTTTTAACAAAGACTCGAAGCTGTGGAATGGTAACTTCAGCAAAATAAAATAGAGCAGTACGTGCAGCATTTCTGGCATTTTCCAATTTATTAGGTTCAGCAGCCATTTGTCCTGAAATTACAATAACAAAAACAAATTACATTCATCAATCAAATATGCTTTGCCCAGAAAATCAAAACAATGGAAAAGAGGAAAACCAAGCAAATCATAAAAATCAAATATGCTTTGCCCAGAAAATCAAAAATCTATGGTATGTATTGGACAAAACTTAAAAACAAAATGGTTCGATAAAAAAAACAAAATGGTTATGAGCTTCATTTACTCATCGACTGGCCCAAATTTGTTTTATGAGTGAAATTAAGCTAAGATGGCAATATAATGGTTGTTGGTAGCAATGATAAAATGAAATAGCAATTAAACGGTGTGAAAATCAATTAAAAACAAGTGTTAGGTCAAGGGCAATTTGCAGGAATTCAGAGATCATGAACCAGACAATTATTTAGGGAACAATAAGCGCAGTCTTAAACTCAAACATGAATGTTTAACCAATCCACTGTCGTAGTATCAATTACTTTATCTAGCAACTTAAGAATCTAAACTGTCGTTTGATCTTAAAATTCTAAACAAGCATTAACGAGCATGTTTGATATGTTCACAAATTGTCTTAACATCAGCTTTCGTTGGCTAAGGACAATTTGCTCACCTATGTTCTATCAAGCAATCTATAACACTTTTGATGAATAGATTAAACCCTAAATCAGAGACTAAGTGATCAATTTATCTAAGAAATGAGAACAACGATAGGTGAAGACAAGATGATAAATCCCTATCTATGTCTGATTCAATGATTCATAAATTTCCTTGAAACCCTAAACCTAACTATGAAACTACTCAGACATGGAAGCAAAGAAACAAGAAAGAGATGAAGAAAAACTCATAATCAATAAAATAAATCCAAAAGGGTTAAGAAATCTTCTCAGAGATGTAGAGTCAGAGTTTCATCTCCCCAAAGCTTACCAATTGCAAAAAACCAGAAATCTATGTAGAGTAGAAAGAGTATGAAAAACTTAGCCTAAACAATGGCTTAAACTCGAATATATATATTAAAAATGTTCTGGAAGAAAATAAATGGCAAAACCCAGTAAAAATAGAAAAGTGAAAATTTTCTTTTCTGGGCGAAAAGGCTTGGATCGATCGATCTGCATGTTGCTCGATCGATCTGAAGCTGAACAGGTCGATCTGAAAAGTCTCACGGTTTTGGATCGATCGATCCATGTTTCATTGGTCGATCTAAAATGTCCCGGTGTTTTGAATCGATCGATCCAGCCTCTTTTGTGCTCCTTTTGCTTCATTCTACGCTCCTAATGCCTTAGGTTCCTTCCAAACGTGTTCCAACCTTGAAAAGACACTAAAATCATAGAAAAGACTCGAAAAACCATTGAAAACTTGGGTTAGAATGCGTAAAAATGCAATACATCAGGGATCCGCGGCCTTTGGCCCAAATTCACAAGCCTAATTCCCACCTTCTTCCCTTTTCATTAGAGTAATCACATTTCGCATATGAACAAAAAAGTAAAATAATAAAAATTAAGAATTAAAGCGAAATCGCTCGACCACTCGAGAACATACGTTAACAACTTTCACAGGGTGGCCAACAAAATTATCAAGATCAGAGACATGGCTTTTAATTGGATTAAATTGTGAATTGGTAATGGAATGGATTGCAGGTTCTGGACAGATAACTGGTCTCCATTCGGGAGCAGAACTATTTCTGAAACATGAAACTTGTTACAAACTTGGATTACCTTTAAATGTTACGCTCCATGATCTCCGTTCTACTCATCAATGGCGTATTCCAGCTACTAGATCGGAAAAACAGGTCTCCTTACATGCTCATTTAACAACCATCACACTAGGGAATGAAGAATACTATTATGAGTGGGTGATTAATGACGTGGTAATGCCGAGATACAAAACGGGTCTCATCTACAATTCGATTAGAGAACATAGGGCGATGGTACCTTGGAAACAAACCGTCTGGAACTCAATAGGGATTCCGAAGCACAACTTCCTCACTTGGCTATTTGTCCTAAATAGAAGCCCCACTAGGGACAGAATTTTCAGTTGGGATTTGAATACGGATCCGAATTGTCTACTTTGGAACGCATGGCTGGAGACTCGTGAACATCTATACTTTGCCTGCAACTTCTCCTGGATGATCTGAACATCTATACTTTGCCTGCAACTTCTCCTGGATGATCTGGAGAAGGATCAGTCTAAGATGTTAACTGCAATCGATCAGAGCTTGGGCTGACAATTTCTTATGCATGCAACAATTAACGGGACCCAATAGAAGAAGAAAATTACCTTGATCGCCTGGCAAGCTACCATCTATCTGCTCTGGACTGAGAGAAACAATCGGCTCCATAGGAAGATCTTCAAATCGGCTGACTGCATTATTGACTCTATCGATGAAATAGTCTGAAATCGTGCCTCAAGCATCCGTGAATCCAACCCGACTCTAGCCTCGTCTATGCTCCAATTCTGGTTGGCGACAAGCGCCTCCTGATTTCCACAACTACCAACTCCGATCTCGCCGTTGGTAGTCAAATTTCCTCTCACCACTCCGTCTAAGGATGATTTTTACTTTCTCCATTCGATCAACTTAGTTCTTTATGTTCCGGTTTTATTAGGCTCTTGTATTTGGGCTGCTATTTGTTTAGATTATAATTGGGGTTGACCCAAAACACTATGGAGTGGCATGTAATTTTTCTCTTTCTCCTACATTTAATTTGGAAAAAGGTTATAAAAAAAAACGTTTAAGGGTGTGTAATTTTCATCTTCTCCACTTTCCCAGAAATCAAAATCAAAATCAAATATGTGGTTTTTTGGATCGAAAGGAGCATTTGGATTCTCGTCTCGTTCCACTGCAGAAGAAGTCACACATGGAGTTGATGGGACTGGCCTCACTGCCATAGTCACTGGTTTTTGTTCAATTGCTTCTTCTCTCAGAACTTTCATGCGCTTTCACAAATCGGGTTTGTCTAAGTATGTCGACTTTTCTATAATTTCACGATTTTTCGGGCCATCTCTGATTTTATCTCAGAATTGATGATTATGCTGGTAGGCAAGATTTTGGGAGTTTTTATGATCAGGGTCTGTTTTTTTTATTCGTTCCAACTCTGATAAATATGGAGTCTTCACTGTTTGTTGTTCGAAAGTTGTCTTTTTTCACAAAGTAACAATCTTTCTCCACAAAACTTCTACTCAAGAGCTTTTCTTGAATTTGATTCTTTCTTTGTTTGGTGAATTCAATGTAAAACATGATAGGGACCATTTGATTGAAAGGGAAAATAACTTCAGATATGCAAATTAGCATGTGCTTGTACTAGATACTTATACAGTTATGCTCGTGTCTGTTTTAGCTGATTGTAGTTTGTGTTATGCAAGGCCGTGCCCACCATACAAAATATGAGGCATTAGCCTCAGACCCCTTCTCATTTAGTAATAATTTGGGCCTCACATTCATAAATTGACACATAAGTAAGATGATAGTATAATACAATTTTTAAATAATTAAAGGAACATATCTATTTTCCTTTCTTATTTTGGGCATTAACTTTTTTTTTTTTAAATGTTGGGAACTTCTTCTTCATATTATTTAGATTTATAAACTTTTTCTATTATTTTTTCATAATTTTCTTTTATTTTTTAATAAAATAACTCTAAAATCAAAAACAAGACATTTGTATAACAAATAACAAAATATATATTTCATCTGTTTACCATTTTACTAATATTGCTATCATTTAAAATAAAATAAACTATTTTTTTGCCTTAGGCCCCTAATACGCTAGGCACGGCACTGGTGTTATGTATCACAATCTAATACGATTTCTGTCCAAGAGGAAAAATAGAGAAGACTTCTTGTGGAAATCGTTTCAATATTTTTATCCTATTCAAAAGTGCCTGAATCAAAGACCAAATGGTATCCTTGAATTGAACAATTGAGTTATAGGCTTAAACAAGAGTTGAAGTTAAGACATACAGATTTGAGTCTAGCATCGATCAAGCCAAAACAAATTTCCTAAATATGAAGTGTTGCTTTGTTATTTGGTGTACTAAGTTGTAGTTTATCAAAATTTATGTTTCGCTAGAGGTTTGCAGGAAGAAATGTTCTGTATCAGATTATCAAGGTATTGAAAAGGCTAGGAACGAGCTTAGTTTGTTATTGGTTGATGAAAATAAGAAAGCGGTGTAGCCTGCATTGAGCTTTTTGCATTTGTTTGGTTCTTGCTTTGTGTTCATAACTTCAGGAGCATCAAGTGGTATAGGAGTAGAGACAGAGCGTGTTCTTTCACTGCGTGGTTTGCAAGTGGTTATGGCGGTGAGGAACACGGGTTCTGGTGCTAAAGTCAAGGAAGATATTGTCAATCAAGTCCCTGGAGCTAAGGTCGACATCATGGAGTCAGATCTCAGCTCAATGGAATCTGTCAGGAAATTTGCATCTGAGTACAAATCTACTCGTCTTCCACTCAACCTCTTGATGCGAGTCATTGAAATCCTGAGGTTCATATATTGCGGTTTGGGATTATCTGATGGTTAATGTTTTGAATTGTTTTAACTTCTTAAGAAACAATGCCGGGATAATGGCATGTCCTTTTATGCTCTCCAAGGATAACATCGAGCTGCAGTTCGCAACCAACCATTTGGGTAAGTGCATGAGATAATTAAATAAGATTATGGCTTTGTCCTAGATTTCATCGTAATAGAACTTTGGTTAATCTAATCATGGATCTACTAAAATGTGAATCATCACAAGTTAATAAGTTTGTCCTAATTGCATTTGATTCTAAATATCAGATACTGAGAGCTAAGTGACCTGTAACAGCATGATTTTTATATTTTCAGGTGATTTTCTGTTGACAAAACTTCTGCTAGAGATAATGAAGAACACATCACGCGAAAGAAAACGAGAAGGAAGGATTGTTAATCTATCATCAGAAGCTCATCGGTTCTCATATCCAGAAGGAGTCCGCTTTGATAAAATCAACGACAAGTCAAGGTACTAATTAATAGTGACCCAAAGGCCAATTCTTTGATCCCTGCTTTTGCTTCGTATCTAACATTCTTTTCGCGTTTGGTCTCCACTGCAGTTACAGTAGTTTCCGAGCTTATGGACAATCTAAACTCTGGAACATACTGCACGCCAACGAGCTTGCAAAGCAACTGAAGGTACCTACAAAAAGAAAGAAAATTTATATCAAATCAAGAATCTGTGTTTCCATGACTATCTTGATTGAATTCTGGTATGAATAAAAACAGGAAGATGGAGTCAACATAACAGCAAATTCAATTCATTCAGGAGCTATTATGACAAATCTCGGGCTCTACTTTAACAGCTTTTTGGCTGGTAACTTCTTTTCTCTGATTCCACTCTCATCACTCCATACTTTATAAGGTTACTCCCATATATATATATATATATATATATATATATATTTATACTTTAATTTGCATTTGATCATGTATCTTACTGGCTTGATGCAGGAGCTGTTGGTGCAGTGGCTAAATATATGCTCAAGACTGTTCCGCAGGTATGCGTCTAATTTCTAAACCTCACACCGGTAACCTAAGGAAAACCGATCAGTGACAAATGTTTTACAAGGTTTCTCCAGTTAAGTTACACTCTAGGAGAGAACCGGTGCTAGTTAATGATATACTGGTCTAGCTTTAGGGGTCAATATGGTTTGCCCGGTTATCATGTCGAGTATCGATTTTGTAGGGGGCGGCAACAACTTGCTGTGTGGCATTGCATCCTCAGGTTGCAGGAGTTACAGGGGAATACTTCTCAGATAGCAACATTGCTAAACCATTACCACTTGCCAAAGATTCAGAATTGGCTAAGAAGGTTTGGGATTTCAGCACTAAGCTTTACCGATTCGCAATCAGGAGAAACTAGTTCTTGAAAGTAGATTGTTCAGTTGAACCTTTACTTTGATGGCATTTCATGTTTAGATATCTATGTTGTGATTTCTATTTCAGTCTCTTTTGAAAAATATTTAATGTAATGTTTCCAACTTCACGATATAGCTCTTAGCCTCTAATTTATAAATATATATTGTACTGAGCCAAAAAATTTGTTAATGGAATCTCTATTATTGAAAAGAGTCGGGTTAAATAAGATATGATTGTTAGAAATAGATGAAGTTTGATTAGTGACAAACTTAAGAAGATGACACTTGGGAATTAGGTAGATATGCTTAGTGTTAGGCTAGTTAAAAAAAAAAATCAATCGTTGAATGGCTGCAATGAAAAGTTGAATCTATAGTTGAATAATATGTGTATTAATTTTAGTTGAATTACTTCAACTGATTGAAATCTGACCGAGGGAGTAAAAGTAGAAATTGGAAGCAGAAATTGTAAGTTGAAGAGAAATAAGGATTGTGACACTTATTTTTTTATTGGAAGCATATATTTTTGATATTTTTTCTTATCCGAACTACTTGAGATCAATTATTTTATTGTAAATAATTTTTTAATTATTTCATTTAATTCCAATAAATAATTTTTATTAATATGTAATAAAAAAACAATACAAAAATAAGAATATGAAATAAAATTAGGGGATATGGTGTTGAATTTTTTTAACCACACCATTGTAGAGAAAAAAAAAATTATGGGTGTTGAATTATTAGGTGGAAGAGAGAGAAGATGGCGTGAAGTGTTAAAAAGTAAAAAAGAAGAGGGTTGAAAAAAAAAGCCAATGTAGATAATGTTAAATGATGGATAATCACTAAACTTTTTAACAAATGTTAATGTATCGAAAGTAAAACCAATCACAAACCCTAAATTATCTTGAATTCAAAAGTTCTCGTGCATCTAACAAATTCTAAAATTCCGAAACATATGCAGTACCACTGGCCAAGTGGATATTACGGAGAAAAAAAACGATAAATATTTAAGATAATCCAACTAAACACAACAAATCATCCACCATTAAAAACGTCCTCAACTTGAACAAACGTTGGACTTATTAAGTGAACAAACGATAGAATTTCTTAAACGATCAACCATCCAAAATGTCCTCGGCTTCATCCTGTGGTGGTGGACTCGTATGATATCATATGAAAAGAAATCTCCTTCAAAACAATCACGTTGTTTGCACCTTCAACCAAAGTTTGATACTTGCGCACATACATATCAATGTCATCAATAATATGCTGAGCCTGGAACCTAAGTTCATTCCTCGCTTCGGCCATGATGAAAACCTACTAATTCACACGAACACAACATTATCAAAACAATGGAAAAGAGGAAAACCAAGTAAATCATAACAATCAAATATGCTTTGCCCAAGAAATTAAAAATCTATGAGATATATTGAACAAAACTTAAAAACAAAAATGGTTCGATAAAAAAAACAAAATGGTTATGAGCCTCATTTACTTATCGGCTGGTCCAAGTTTCTTTTATAAAGTCACGTGCTTATCATCTTCTTCGTAGGTTAAGCTCATTTTTATATTAGCAACTACATCTACGAAAAATTTCAGAAAATTTCAGCCCTCAAAATAGCAAAGAAAAACAGAGAAAAAATTAGGGCCCTATACATTTGCGCCGCTTGCACACCCTCAGAGACCCCTAAATCCCTAATGAGCTTCAGATATAAAAAGACCCCAGAATCTCTAATGAGCTTCAGATCTAAAAAAAAAATATACAGAAAGAAAAACTACACAAGAGAAACCGAGAAGAATACAAAGATCCGAGTACCTTTGTTGCCGGTGAATCCGAGTAGCTTTGCTTCCGGCTAACCCGAATATCTTTCTGCCGGCGAACCCGAATCTGCTCAAAACCCTGAAACTTTTTTTTTCCTTGCAAACACTTTATATACCCAATTTGCCTTTAGGCCCAATTTGCAAAAATCAATGAGTAACTTGAGCTGAATGATGGTAGTTTGAAGCAACTGAGTATTGTTCTCTCTATTTACGTACTCGCGAAGGTTGGGAAGCACGACCTGAATCATCTCGTGTATTGGTAGAAGTGCAACGGCTCTATGTTCGTTCAACTTTTCCATCCCTGCCTCAGAAATATCTCCCAGAAAATTTTCGAGGCTAGTTAACTGATCTATTATTGCGTTTAAGTGGTCATTAATGACTTTGAGGAAATGCTCATCATTCAACCCTTCAACAAAGACTCGAAGCTGTGGAATGGTAACTTCAGCAAAATGAAATAGAGCAGTACGTGCAACATTTCTGGCATTTTCCAATTTATTAGGTTCATCAGCCATTTTTCCTGAAAATTACAATAACAAAAACAAATTACATTCATCAATCAAATATGCTTTGCCCAGGAAATCAAAACAATGGAAAAGAAGAAAACCATGCAAATCATAACAATCAAATATGCTTTGTCCAAGAAATAAAAAATCTATGGTATATATTTGACAAAACTTAAAAACAAAATGGTTCGATAAAAAAAACCAAATGGTTATGAGCCTCATTTACTCATCGATTGGCCCAAGTTTCTTTTATAAAGTCACGTGCTTATCATCTTCTTCGTAGGTTAAGCTCATTTTTATATTAGCAACTACATCTACAAAAAATTTTAGAAAATTTTGGCCCTCAAAATAGCAAAGAAAAGCATAGAAAAAATTAGGGCCCTATACATTTGCGCCGCTTGCACACCCTCAGAGACCCCTAAATCCCTAATGAGCTTCAGATAAAAAAAAGACCCCAAAATCTCTAATGAGGTTCAGATCTAAAAAAAAATATACAGAAAGAAAAACTACACAAGAGAAACCGAGAAGAAAACAAAGATCCGAGTACCTTTGTTGCCGGTGAATCCGAGTAGCTTTGCTTCCGGCGAACCCGAATATCTTTCTGCCGGCGAATCCGAATCTGCTCAAAACCCTGAAATTTTTTTTTCCTTGCAAACACTTTATATACCCAATTTGCCTTTAGGCCCAAACCTCTTTAGGCCCAATTTGCAAAAATCTATGAGTAACTTGAGCTGAATGATGGTAGTTTGAAGCAACTCAGTATTGTTCTCTCTATTTACGTACTCGCGAAGGTTGGGAAGCATGACCTGAATCATCTCGTGTATTGGTAGAAGTGCAACGGATCTATGTTCGTTCAACTTTTCCATCCCTGCCTCTGAAATATCTCCCGAAAAATTTTGGAGGCTAGTTAACTGATCTATTATTGCGTTTAAGTGGTCATTAATGACTTTGAGGAAATGCTCATCATTCAACCCTTCAACAAAGACTCGAAGCTGTGGAATGGTAACTTCAGCAAAATGAAATAGAGCAGTACGTGCAGCATTTCTGGCATTTTCCAATTCATTAGGTTCATCAGCCGTTTGTCCTGAAAATTACAATAACAAAAACAAATTACATTCATCAATCAAATATGCTTTGCCCAGGAAATCAAAACAATGGAAAAGAGGAAAACCAAGCAAATCATAACAATCAAATATGCTTTGCCCAAGAAATCAAAAATCTATGGTATATATTGCACAAAACTTAAAAACAAAATGGTTCGATTAAAAAAAACAAAATGGTTATGAGCCTCATTTACTCATCGGCTGGCCCAAGTATCTTTTATAAATTCACGTGCTTATCATCTTCTTCGTAGGTTAAGCTCATTTTTAGATTAGCAACTACATCTACGAAAAATTTCAGAAAATTTTGGCCCTCAAAATAGCAAAGAAAAGCATAGAAAAAATTAGGGCCCTATACATTTGCGCCGCTTGCACACCCTCAGAGACCCCTAAATCCCTAATGAGCTTCAGATAAAAAAAAGATCCCAAAATCTCTAATGAGCTTCAGATCTAAAAAAAAATATACAGAAAGAAAAACTACACAAGAGAAACCGAGAAGAATACAAAGATCCGAGTACCTTTGTTGCCGGTGAATCCGAGTAGCTTTGCTTCCGGCGAACCCGAATATCTTTCTGCCGGCGAACCCGAATCTGCTCAAAACCCTGAAACTTTTTTTTTCCTTGCAAACTCTTTATATACCCAATTTGCCTTTAGGCACAAACCTCTTTAGGCCCAATTTGCAAAAATCTATGAGTAACTTGAGCTGAATGATAGTAGTTTGAAGCAACTGAGTATTGTTCTCTCTATTTACGTACTCGCGAAGGTTGGGAAGCATGACCTGAATCATCTCGTGTATTGGTAGAAGTGCAACGGCTCTATGTTCATTCAACTTTTCCATCCCTGCCTCAGAAATATCTCCCGGAAAGTTTTGGAGGCTAGTTATCTAATCTATTATTGCGTTTAAGTGGTCATTAATGACTTTAAAGAAATGCTCATCATTCAACCCTTCAACAAAGACTCGAAGCTGTGGAATGGTAACTTCAGCAAAATGAAATAGAGCAGTACGTGCAACATTTCTGGCATTTTCCAATTCATTAGGTTCATCAGCCATTTGTCCTGAAAATTACAATAACAAAAAAAAATTACATTCATCAATCAAATATGCTTTGCCCAGGAAATCAAAACAATGGAAAAGAGGAAAACCAAGCAAATCAAAACAATCAAATATGATTTGCCCAAGAAAAAAAAATCTATGGTATATATTGGACAAAACTTAAAAACAAAATGGTTCGATAAAAAAAACAAAATGGTTATGAGCCTCATTTACTCATCGACTGGCCCAAGTTTCTTTTAAAAAGTCACGTGCTTATCATCTTCTTCGTAGGTTAAGCTCATTTTTATATTAGCAAATACATCTACGAAAAATTTCAGAAAATTTTGGCCCTCAAAATAGCAAAGAAAAGCATAGAAGAAATTAGGGCCCTATACATTTGCGCCGCTTGCACACCCTCAGAGACCCCTAAATCCCTAATGAGCTTCAGATATAAAAAAAGACCCCAAAATATCTAATGAGTTTCAGATCTAAAAAAAATATATATACAGAAAGAAAAACTACACAAGAGAAACCGAGAAGAATACAAAGATCCGAGTACCTTTGTTGCTGGTGAATCCGAGTAGCTTTGCTTCCGGCTAACCCGAATATCTTTCTGC
Organism: Pseudoturritis turrita; assembly: GCA_900406555.1. Classification (NCBI taxonomy): domain Eukaryota; kingdom Viridiplantae; phylum Streptophyta; class Magnoliopsida; order Brassicales; family Brassicaceae; genus Pseudoturritis; species Pseudoturritis turrita. Next base: position 72,400 of record OVBL01000464.1, on the reverse strand, counting down.
CAGCGAACCCGAATCTGCTCAAAACCCTGAAACTTTTTTTTTCCTTGCAAACACTTTATATACCCAATTTGCCTTTAGGCCCAAACCTCTTTAGGCCCAATTTGCAAAAATCTATGAGTAACTTGAGCTGAATGATGGTAGTTTGAAACAACTAAGTATTGTTCTCTCTATTTACGTACTCGCGAAGGTTGGGAAGCACGATCTGAATCATCTCGTGTATTGGTAGAAGTGCAACGGCTCTATGTTCGTTCAACTTTTCCATCCCTGCCTCAGAAATATCTCCCGGAAAGTTTTGGAGGCTAGTTAACTGATTTATTATTGCGTTTAAGTGGTCATTAATGACTTTGAGGAAATGCTCATCATTCAACCCTTCAACAAAGACTCGAAGCTGTGGAATAGTAACTTCAGCAAAATGAAATAGAGTAGTACGTGCAGTATTTCTGGCATTTTCCAATTCATTAGGTTCATCAGCCGTTTGTCCTGAAAATTACAATAACAAAAACAAAATAACATTCATCAATCAAATATGCTTTGCCCAGGAAATCAAAACAATGGAAAAGAGGAAAATCAAGCAAATCATAACAATCAAATATGCTTTGCCCAAGAAATCAAAATCTATGGTATATATTGGACAAAACTTAAAAAAAAAATGGTTCGATAAAAAAAAACAAAATGGTTATGAGCCTCATTTACTCATCGACTGGCCCAAGTTTCTTTTATAAAGTCACGTACTTATCATCTTCTTCGTAGGTTAAGCTCATTTTTATATTAGCAACTACATCTACGAAAAATTTCAGAAAATTTTGGCCCTCAAAATAGCAAAGAAAAGCATAGAAAAAATTAGGGCCCTATACATTTGCGCTGATTGCACACCCTCAGAGACCCCTAAATCCCTAATGAGCTTCAGATATAAAAAAGACCCCAAAATCTCTAATGAGCTTCAGATCTAAAAAAAATATATACAGAAAGAAAACCTACACAAGAGAAACCGAGAAGAATACAAAGATCCGAGTACCTTTGTTGCCGGTGAATCCGAGTAGCTTTGCTTCCGGCGAACCCGAATATCTTTCTGCCGGCGAACCCGAATCTGCTCAAAACCCAGAAACTTTTTTTTTCCTTGCAAACACTTTATATACCCAATTTGCCTTTAGGCACAAACCTCTTTAGGCCCAATTTGCAAAAATCTATGAGTAACTTGAGCTGAATGATGGTAGTTTGAAGCAACTGAGTATTGTTCTCTCTATTTACGTACTCGCGAAGGTTGGGAAGCACGACCTGAATCATCTCGTGTATTGGTAGAAGTGCAACGGCTCTATGTTCGTTCAACTTTTCCATCCCTGCCTCAGAAATATCTCCCGGAAAGTTTTCGAGGCTAGTTAACTGATCTATTATTGCGTTTAAGTGGTCATTAATGACTTTGAGGAAATGCTCATCATTCAACCCTTCAACAAAGACTCGAAGTTGTGGAATGGTAACTTTAGCAAAATGAAATAGAGCAGTACGTGCAGCATTTTCCAATTCATTAGGTTCATCAGCCATTTGTCCTGAAAATTACAATAACAAAAGCAAAATAACATTCATCAATCAAATATGCTTTGCCCAGGAAATAAAAACAATGGAAAAGAGGAAAACCAAGCAAATCATAACAATCAAATATGCTTTGCCCAAGAAATCAAAAATCTATGGTATATATTGGACAAAACTTAAAAATAAAATGGTTCGATAAAAAAAAAAACAAAATGGTTATGAGCCTCATTTACTCATCGACTGGCCCAATTTTCTTTTATAAAGTCACGTGCTTATCATCTTCTTCGTAGGTTAAGCTCATTTTTATATTAGCAACTACATCTACGAAAAATTTCAGAAAATTTCGTCCCTCAAAATAGCAAAGAAAAAATTAGGGCCCTATACATTTGCGCCGCTTGCACACCCTCAGAGACCCCTAAATCCCTAATGAGCTTCAGATATAAAAAAAGAACCCAAAATCTCTAATGAGCTTCAGATCTAAAAAAAAAATATACAGAAAGAAAAACTACACAAGAGAAACCGAGAAGAATACAAAGATTCGAGTACCTTTGTTGCTGGTGAATCCGAGTAGCTTTGCTTCACGCGAACCCGAATATCTTTCTGCCGGCGAACCCAAATCTGCTCTAAATCCTGAAATATTTTTGTTTCCTTGCAAACACTTTATATACCCAATTTGTCTTTAGGGCCAAACCTCTTTAGGCCCAATTTGCAAAAATCTATGAGTAACTTGAGCTCAATGATGGTAGTTTGAAGAAACTGAGTATTGTTCTCTCTATTTCCGTACTCGCGAAGGTTGGGAAGCACGACCTGAGTCATCTCGTGTATTGGTAGAAGTGCAACGGCTCTATGTTCGTTCAGCTCTTCCATCCCTGCCTCAGAATTATCTCCCGAAAAGCTTTGGAGGCTAGTTATCTGATCTATTATTGCGTTTAAGTGGTCATTAATGACATTGAGGAAATGCTCATCATTCAACCTTTCAACAAAGACTCGAAGCTGTGGAATGGTAACTTCAGCAAAATGAAATAGAGCAGTACGTGCAGCATTTTTGGCATTTTCCAATTTATTAGGTTCAGCAGCCATTTGTCCTGAAAATTACAATAACAAAAACAAATTACATTCATCAATCAAATATGCTTTGCCCAGGAAATCAAAACAATGGAAAAGAGGAAAACCAAGCAAATCATAAGAATCAAATATGCTTTGTCCAGGAAATAAAAAATCTATGGTATGTATTGGACAAAACTTAAAAACAAAATGGTTCGATAAAAAAAAACAAAATGGTTATGAGCCTCATTTACTCATCGACTGGCCCAAGTTTCTTTTATAAAGTCACGTGCTTATCATCTTCTTCGTAGGTTAAGCTCATTTTTATATTAGCAACTACATCTACGAAAAATTTCAGAAAATTTTGGCCCTCAAAATAGCAAAGAAAAGCATATAAAAAATTAGGGCATATACATTTGCGCCGCTTGCACACCCTCAGAGACTCCTAAATCCCTAATGAGCTTCAGATCTAAAAAAGACCCCTAAATCCCTAATGAGCTTCAGATCTAAAAAAATATATAGACAGAAAGAAAAAATACACAAGAGAAACCGAGAAGAATACAAAGATCTGAGCACCTTTGTTGCCAGCCAGTCCGAGTACCTTTGCTTCCGGCGAACCCGAATATCTTTCTGCCGGCGAACCCGAATCTGCTCTAAACACTGAAACTTTTTTTTTTCTTTGCAAACACTTTATATACCCAATTTACCTTTAGGCCCAAACCTCTTTAGGCCCAATTTGCAAAAATCTCTGAGTAGCTTGAGCTGAATGAGGGTAGTTTGAAGCAACTAAGTATTGTTCTCTCTATTTACGTACTCGCGAAGGTTGGGAAGCACGACCTGAATCATCTCGTGTATTGGTAGAAGTGCAACGGCTCTATGTTAGTTCAACTCTTCCATCCCTGCCTCCGAAATATCTCCCGGAAAGTTTTGGAGGCTAGTTATCTAATCTATTATTGCGTTTAAGTGGTCATTAATGACATTGAGGAAATGCTCATCATTCAACCCTTCAACAAAGACTCGAAGCAGTGGAATGGTAACTTCAGCAAAATGAAATAGAGCAGTACGTGCAGCATTTATGGCATTTTCCAATTCATTAGGTTCAGCAGCCATTTGTCCTGAAAATTACAATAACAAAAACAAATTACATTTTCATCAATCAAATATGCTTTGCCCTGAAAATCAAAACAATGGAAAAGAGGAAAACCAAGCAAATCATAACAACCAGATATGCTTTGCCCAGAAAATCAAAAATCTATGGTATGTAATGGACAAAACTTAAAAATAAAATGGTTCGATAAAAAAACAAAATGGTTATGAGCCTCATTTACTCATCGACTGGCCCAAGTTTCTTTTATAAAGTCAAGTGCTTATCATCTTCTTCATAGGTTAAGCTCATTTTTATATTAGCAACTACATCTACGAAAAATTTCAGAAAATTTTGGCCCTCAAAATAGCAAAGAAAAGCATAGAAAAAATTAGGGTCCTATACATTTACACCGCTTGCACACCCTCATAGACCCCTAAATCTCTAATGAGCTTCAGATATAAAAAAGACCCCAAAATCTCTAATGAGCTTCAGATCTAAAAAAAAAAATATACAGAAAGAAAAACTACACAAGAGAAACCGAGAAGAATACAAAGATCCGAGTACCTTTGTTGCCGGTGAATCCGAGTAGCTTTGCTTCCGGCTAACCCGAATATCTTTCTGTCGGCGAACCCAAATCTGCTCGAAACCCTGAAACTTTTGTTTTTCTTGCAAACACTTTATATACCCAATTTGTCTTTAGGCCCAAACCTCTTTAGGCCCAATTTGCAACAATCTCTGAGTAGCTTGAGTTGAATGATGGTAGTTTGAAGCAACTGAGTATTGTTCTCTCTATTTCCGTACTCGCGAAGGTTGGGAAGCACGACCTGAGTCATCTCGTGTATTGGTAGAAGTGTAACGGCTCTATGTTCGTTCAGCTCTTCCATCCCTGCCTCAGAATTATCTCCCGAAAAGCTTTGGAGGCTAGTTATCTGATCTATTATTGCGTTTAAGTGGTCATTAATGACATTGAGGAAATGCTCATCATTCAACCTTTCAACAAAGACTCGAAGCTGTGGAATGGTAACTTCAGCAAAATGAAATAGAGCAGTACGTGCAGCATTTCTGGCATTTTCCAATTTATTAGGTTCAGCAGCCATTTGTCCTGAAAATTACAATAACAAAAACAAATTACATTCATCAATCAAATATGCTTTGCCCAGGAAATCAAAACAATGGAAAAGAGGAAAACCAAGCAAATCATAACAATCAAATATGCTTTGCCCAGCAAATCAAAAATCTATGGTATGTATTGGACAAAACTTAAAAACAAAATGGTTCGATGAAAAAAACAAAATGGTTATGAGCCTCATTTACTCATCGACTGGTCCAAATTTCTTTTATAAAGTCACGTGCTTAACATCTTCTTCGTAGGTTAAGCTAATTTTTAGATTAGCAACTACATCTACGAAAAAGTTCAGAAAAGTTCAGCCCTCAAAATAGCAAAAAAAAAAGCATAGAAAAAATTAGGGCCATATACATTTGCGCCCCTTGCACACCCTCAGAAACCCCTAAATCCCTAATGAGCTTCAGATCTAAAAAAGACCCCTAAATCCCTAATGAGCTTCATATCTAAAAAAAAAATATACATAAAGACAAAATACACAAGAGAAACCGAGAATAATACAAAGATCTGGGCACTTTTGTTGCCGGCGAATCCGAGTACCTTTGCTTCCGGCGAACCCGAATATATTTTTGCCGGCGAACCTGAATCTGCTCTAAACCCTGAAACTTTTTTTCCGTTGCAAACACTTTATATACCCAATTTGCCTTTAAGCCCAAACCTTTTTAGACCCAATTTTTTTGTTGGCAAATAATTGGCAACAAAGACCACATCTTCACCTATAAAAATCAGAGAGATTGGATAAGAAACTTTTCAGAATTCGAAATTTAAAGACCTTATATAAGAATTCGGAACCCATTCTCACCATATGGTCCAGAGAAATACTTGCTGCTGTTCAGGTTCAGAACCTGAGGTGCCTCAAGAGCAGCCTTCCAATGATCAAAAGTAATTCAAGTTATTGTTTATGCCGCAATGTAAACATACGTTGTTCAAAATACAGATTCTGCAGTAGCTATCTCCTAGAAAATAGTCTGTTTGGGCTTATTTGATCGCGCAAAAAACTCTCACACGTTGAAGACTAAGTATCCCTCCCAATCCTTAGAATATTCCCCAAAAAAATTATTAAAAAAATCCCACAAAATGCTCAAGCACTTTTCCATATACCCAAGGAGCTCTGTTTTGACAGAGAAAACAAACTAAGATTCAGAAACAAGAAGCCCAACACAATCATTGGAGTTCCACTAAATAAGTAGAAGAAAAAGAGTTTTACCAGACACAACAAACTGAACCGGAGTTGGTTGTCAGTGTAGTCTACTCCAGTTATAGGGCCATAGATTTTGGATCCTGTTTTGCCCAAAACCTGCATTATTATTCCTCATAAGCTCATGGTAAAATACAGCTGAATAAACATTGTGACTCGATAAGAAAAAAAAAACAAACTTTTGCAAGGAAGATTGGATGGTCAACAAAGACACGATCAACTCCTCGTTTGTAGGAGTGAAAGAAACGAACCTTCTCAACTTTATCCCCAACTTTGATCTGCATTATCATTAGATACCATTACAAGATGACTTAACTAAATATCCTAACTTCGTCATTTGAAGAACATTTTAAGAATACAAAAAATGGAGAGAAATTTACCTGAACCACGTCCCAAGCATCTTTATATTGGTCATATCGAGGGCATACCGTCATCACACGGTGGCCTCTAGCCTAACAAAACCATAACATTTGGTTCATCGAAACGAAATTAACACGTCAAGACATCAAATCAAGCTAATGTGTTTGGTAGAGAGAGAAGATTAGCTTAAATGTCAACGAATTGGAATATGAATTGCGAGAGAGACAGAGACACGAAAACCTCAAAAAGATGGAGAGGAGCAAAGAGCCAATGTGAGGAGGCTTGCAGAGTTTCACGAATTTTCCGATTAGGAGTATTTTATTTCAATTCTTCTGTAAGTAAACTTTCAAACCAACAAACAAATAAAAGCAACATGCATATCTTTTTTTAAGAACCGATCCCAAACGCATAACACCAAGCCAAAAGATATGTTTGAGTAACCAAGAATAACAAATAACAAAAAGAGTATTAGATTCAATTTGTGGCAAAAAAATTATACATAAAAAATAATAAACAGAAAAAAACAAAGAAAAATCATATATACATCTAAACCTAAATGAAAGAGACGATCCTAAATACGATGAGAAAGTGAGGCAAGAGATCGATATATTTCTCTAAAAGCTAGGGTTTTGCCAAATCATTCGATTATCCCATACATCAGAACGCCATATGTCCCAAGAAGTAGACTCCATGTCAAAGAAAGCTTTGTACGGTGGAGTCATGGGTTACTTCTCGTTCATTAAGTTTACAAAGATATATATAAGCATTGATGAGAGAGATCATTAAATTAGGGTTTATAAATTATGAGTCTAAATCGAATAAATCACAATATTCAATTGTTATATATCCAAAACAATCGAGAATCAATAGAATTATATAGAGAGATCTTTTGCCATAATTAAATTAATATATGATATCATCATATTCGATATTTATATATCCATAATTAATAAAAAAGTATAAATCAATTATCGAATATATCCATAAAAGTATAAAATACTTAAAGACAACATTAAAATACAATGTAATAAAAACTCAACTTTCATTCTGGTACATGGTTACCTCTATAATAATATAATAGATTTTATTTTTTTCCAAAACCAATAAGTTATGAATCTATAATCTCGGATCGAAAATCCAAACATGGTGAACTAGTCCTTTTTTCTTTCGCTGTTATTCAATTTCGTGATTTAAAAAAAATTCTCATGTATATGACTACTTAGTATACTAGTTACCGACAACAAATGATTTATATAACCGAATCGTTGATAGTGTCACTGCATGTATATGTTGGTATGACCTTCTAATAAGATGTAAGATGTTTGTATTGACTTTGTAGTGTTTATTATCTTCTCAAAATTCTTACACTTATCAAGAATACATATCAATTTGATATGTTTATAGATATATTAAAATTGTATTCTATGTTATATATATTTAAGTATTTTTTTTTAAAAATTTGTATACATTAAAATATCGGTTAATCAACTTATTTAATTATGTAATCTCGTATTTGGTGTGAATCAAAATTTAGTATATATGCATTTTAGATATTCGGAATTTTAGTTATGATTGACCATTATAAATATCTTAAATAATAAAATATTTTGTTTTTTATAAATTTCGAGGATCAATCAGAATATGAGTTCTGGTCAAAAACAAAGAAAAAAAATGATCAAATCACACCATACTTGTTTTGAAGCCTGACTATACGGATGATAATAGGGGTGCTAGAACGATATCAATTATATGCAAATAGGAAAAAATGTGCATTCGGACAATCTCAGACACATTGAACCTAAATGGTATCAGAGGATTTGAAGAATTCATAGAAATTGGGGGGGGGGGGGGATTCTGCCAACACCATCTGTGATTATGGAGAAATTGGGAGGAATTTAAGGAAAAAAATTGAGTTATTTTTGTTTGTGAAACACATTTTTATGAAACATTATTTTTATGAATTATATATGAAATCAAAGAAGATTTCTATGAATAATGTATTTTTTATTAATGAATTATTAATATATATTTAAAAATAATGTATTTTTAATTTGTAATTTTTTAATTTTAAATGTTTTATTTTTATTTTTATTTTTGATAAATTGCTAATATTATGAATAATTTTTTTTTGAATGTTCTTATTAATTTGAGTGGTAAATAATAATAAATACTTGTAAATTTTGTTTAAAAAAATATTGATGAAATATGTTAGTTTTAGGAGATAATTCAATAAAATATTATTATTTTTGTAAATTTAATACATTTATAAACATAAATATTTAGTTTTGACAAAAACGTTGTTCACTTAATATTTTTAGAAGTTTAATTAATTAATTTATTTTCAAAAATTTCATCATATTCCGTCATATTCAATTGTTACCATTTAAGTTCAAAGTTATTCCATCATATGTTGCAAAAAAATCACGAGTTTTTTTGCAAATTCTATAATTTTGACAGATTCGGCCGTTATCATTTAGACCCATTATCTTGGCGAAAAAAACTTTAAAAAAAAACAAAAAAAACTTTACGAATCAAAGCGCTCTGAGCCTTTGACATCGGCCCAACAAACCGATGCATCTAATGCCGTCAATAAATTATATAGTTTTTAAAGAAATAAGATATTTTCACTTTTTCTAGTTTCAAGATTTTAAAAGAAGGAAGAAGAATTTGAGTCTTACGACAACATGTCTAAACAGGAGGAGGAAAAGCCATGTGAACAAGACCCCACTTGGAAACAGAACACAACAATATAACATTCAAATTTATGATTAGGTATGGTAATTTGGGTCAAAACTCACGGATCCGCTGCAAAACGGATGCGGGTCAAAAAAAATTTCAATCCATTTACAAGCGGGTAAATCATGCGGATTTGCGGGTTATCCGTAAGTTTTTAAAATTTTTTAAAATATATTAATTTTAAATATTTATCCTAATAATATTATTAAATTATTGAAAAATTATATAATATATATATAAATTAAGTAACAAAATTTTAGTTTTTTTAAGAAAACTATGTATTTATGTTTTATAATATTTAAAATATATATAAATTAATATTTTTTATTTATTAAATTAATTAAAATATGTATACATTAATTTTGTTTATTTATTTAAAATGTCTGCGGGTTACCCGCTTAGCCCACAAAATTAAGCGGAACGGATGCGGGTTCAACATTTTAGATTCGAAAATTTTGCAGGATGAATTGGGGCGGGTCAAAAAAATTTAAATGCGTCGCAGACGAATTTGACCCGTTTGACAAGACTAATTATGACCCTCCAATGTCTATCTCTTCTTCTGAGTCTACCCAACTTGGACCCCAATATTAGACTGTTCAGATTCATCGTTTTGAGCGCGTCGTATCCACTCTCCACCTTCTCTCTAATTTTTTTTTTTAAATAAAAAATATCCATTAAAACCCACCGCCATGTCTTTTGAAAGTTTCAACTAGATTTGATTATACGCAAAGAAACGAATAGTTCTAGAAATATCCATTATTAAAAGAAACTCGTTTCCATTTTGTTAATATTTCTAAGTTACTAACCGTTACATACGGAACAAAAAAAAAAAGTGAATCAGTTTGTACATGACTTTATTATCATGTGACTCTCTGACATGTCCCGTCTCATAAATTTTGCAACATGATTTTCACGCGCACGAAAAGACACAGAAACAAGAAAAAAGGCAACAATCTCAAGAAACGTGCGTCTCACGCGCCAAAAAAAAAAAAGCAACTTGGAAAATAGGATTTGCCTTAGGAAGCCACCCAAACTCTTCACGCTTTCCTTTTTCAACACGGTCTCGAGACTCTCGTTGTATATATAATAAACTAAACCACTTCTTCATTGTAAATCATATAACCAATAAAAAAAACATCTTTCTAAAATCTAAAACCTCTCTCAAGAAATTTCAAAGTCTCTTGTTTTATTATTATCTTTGATTCAATCATGAATTCGATGTTCAGTGCCTTCGACGCCCTCTTCGCTGAGGTTATGGGGAAGAATCTTATGGCTTCTTCGTTTAGTTCTTCTACCGCTACCGCCAATCCTGCCGCGGCAACCGCACCGCAAACGCAAACGCAGAAGAAGGAAAACGCAAGTAGCAAGAAGATTGGTTTGACGCAGAATAACAAGACTCCGAGGTTTGCTTTGGAGCTTGACGGTCTTCACTGTTTCGAGACAATAGTCCGTTCTTGATTTGATTATTTATTGGTGCTTGATTACAATATCAGAAACATTATTTCTGAGTTTCTTGTTATTTTTAAAAAAAAATTATATTGATTCATTATCTATATGATTTGTGAATACTTTTTGGAATATCGATTGATTCGATCGGGTCATATACAAATATGATTTCTTTCTTCTTATTGATTCTCCGATTTGTGTACCTATTATTACTCTTGTTCCGGCATTGATGCGGAGGTGCTAATTCGGTTTAGGTTAAAATCGAACCGAAAAGAACATAACAAGTTTTAGTTTTGGTTTACTTTTACTCTGTACCTAACATATACTACATCGAATTGCGAAACAAAAGTTCCGAACAAAATATGAAAAAAAAAAAAAAAAAAAAGCAATTAAAACTTGAGATTCTTTTGAAAAACATCAAACAGATGAGTCATATTCTTAAATTCGAATACAAATTAAATCAATAAAGTAAACGGATCGAAATTTGTTATAACTAAAAGTCTAGCTTATAAACGTGAATTAAAACCAAACCAAAAGCAAGATTTGGTACCTTACTTGATGAAGTGTCAACGTTGTTTCATGGTTAATACCATATGCCAATTTGTTTAATTATCTTAAAAAAGACCAGAAAAAGTCAAAAATAAAAATTATGCTAGAGATTGAAGATTAATCAAAAATAGTATGAGAATATCCAAGATTACTAGACAAAAATAAACAACGTAATCTCTTCAACAAAATGTTTTTTTTTTCCACCAAGTGATGGTGGTTGAGTGGTTTTAAGAATGAATATTTAAGATCACTAGTTCAACTCCACTTGGGAGAAATGATTTACATTTTAAATGCGGTATTATCAATGATTGGCTCTGAACACCAAAATATATTATAGGCCAAAGGTCCGGAACTTCTACAATTTATAAAATATATATATATATATATATATTCACATCAGCTACTACCATGGTTCCCAGACTTTTGATCAAAAGGAAATTCACGAGATGGCCACTAACCATTTTTCATTTTTGCTGCAACCGAATCATTACCTCATATCACCTCAGTTACTACCATGGTTACAAACACTTATAAGCTACTGTTGTTCTTCGGAAACCAAAGTTGCCTTGTGTTTGGACTACTCTCCTAAAGAAATCACATCTTCTCTCTTCAAGATGCCAGCAAATAAAACTCCAAGAATTGATGGTTTCACATCGGAATTCTATAAACAGAACTGGAAACTTATAGGTGCGGAAACCCTGGAAGTTATGCATCAATTCTTCGTCTATGCTTTCATGCCGACTTTAGTAAATGCGTCTACGTTGGTCCTTATCCCCCGAGACCCAAGGTGTATCCGGATTGAGTGACTTCCGTCCAATTTCATGTTGTTCAACGCTCTACAAACTAACTACACGGTTACTTGCTCACGCCTCAAGAATTTACTACCGGATTTTATTGTTCCAAATCAAACGACATTCGTAAAATATTGTCTACTAATGGAAAATGTTCTGCTTGCCTCTGAAATTATGAGTGGATATCATAAACCGGGAGGGGCAAAGAGAATCACTTTGAAGATTGATCTTGCAAAAGCTTTCGATTCTCTGTTGTGGGATGTCCTACTCTCGTTTTGAAATCTATTGACCTTCCGGCTAAGTTCTTTGAATGGTGCAAAACATGTTTCTGCAATCCAGCTTTCCTAGTCTCTATAAATGGCTCAGTTTCCGGTTACTTCAAAGGAAAAGCAGGTATAAGACAGGGCGACCCTTTATCTCTTCCCCTCTTTGTTATTGCAATGAATGTCTTATCTCTAATGTTAAACATAGGTGCATCAGAAGGTCGTTTTGGTTATCATCGAAACTGTGATAAAATAGGTTTGACACACTTATGCTTCACGGATGATCTGTTGGTTTTCCTAGATGGCTCTGCTTCATCTTTTGAAGTTGTCCTTAACATCTTAGATCAGTTCAAGCGTATTTCAGGTCTCTCAGTCAACCTAGACAAGACATCTCTCTTCACGGCTGGTCTAACACAACTTGAAAGCACTTCTCTCACCACCAGATTTGGTCTTAAAGAAGCTACTTTGCCAGTTAGATACTTGGGGTTCCTCTCTGTTCCAAGAAGCTCACTCATTCAGACTGTGACCCGCTACTTGCTTGAATACTTTCGAAAATGAGTTGTTGGACAGTTAAATTCCTAAGATTTGTTTGAAGATTGCAGATGTTATCCCGGTCATCTCAAGCATCATATCCTTCTGGTGTAGTGCTTCCTTCCTACCTCGAAATGTGATCAAACTTATCAATTCTTATTGCAACAACTACGTATGGAAAGGATCTCCACACTATTCTGGAGGTACAAGAGTCGCTTTGGACACAATCTCTAAACAAAAACTGGATGAGGACTTGGTTTTAAGGATATTCAATCTTCGAGTAATATTTGTGGGCTTAATTTGATGTGGATTATGCACTTTAGAGCATAATCTATTTGGGTCGCATGGATGAAAAGGAGATATTTTAGACAACACTCCTTTTGGGAAATAAAATCGCAACAATACTACTCTTGGAACTTCAGAAGATTCTTAAAGCTTCGTGATCGGGCCCATTCTTTCCTTAGTAAAGTTCCCGGAAATGGTATATCGATCTCTTTTTGGCATGATTCATGGATCTTTTTGGGGCCTCTGATCGCTGCCTTCGGTCATTCAGGACCATCTTGACTCGGCGTACCATTATTTGCAAATATTTCTACTATTTTCAAGAACAACCACTGGAATCTACCATCTGCAAGGTCTGAACTACATGTTTTACTCTACTCTGCTCTAACTCTAATCTATTTGTCTGCTGAGGAAGATAGCTTTGTCTGGTCTGTTGAAAGAACCATTTATGATTCGTTTGTTAGCTTTAAAGTATGAAACTCCATTAGACCTCATTCTCCATTGGTCCCTTGGATGATATCAGTTTGGCACTGAATAGGTATCTCCCGTCAAAAGTTCTTGTCTTGGTTGTTTGTTTTTGACAAAAATCCAACTTGAGACCGAATGACCTCATGGGCTTACAAGTCAACCCGGTCTATCTTTTATGTGATGCCTGTCAGAAATCTAGAAAACACATATTCTTTGACTGTGTGTTCTCCAATTCAGTGTGGACATCTGCTACATCAGGCCTATCGAACTATTTTATGCCTAACAATTGGAATGACATCCTCAACTTTCTTAATTTACCAGCAACAAACAGAACAAAAACAGGCTTGTTATTACTAGTTTGGCAATCCTCCATTTACGAGTTGTGGAAGGAACGGAACCGCCGCATCCACACTACCTCTACACTTTTGGTTTCTCAGGTCTATCAAGAACAAAGCATCATCTTTTCGATCTTACGATCCGACTTTGGCTTCGCGACTACTTCAACACTGGTTTTTGGCTACTCAAACTCCAACTCAAGGCGCAAGTACATCATAACATCTCTTTTTCTCTAAAATCGTTTCTTCCAAAACTCACAAGTTTTCTCTTGTTGAGGTTCATCGTGTTTCTTATTTTGTAAGGTATTTTGGTTCATAACGTTGCAACCATTCTTTTATTCAATTGAAAACTATTATTAAAAAAAATCGTCTTTATCTTTGGGGATAGAAAAACACAAACACGCTATTTTACAAAATATAATAAAATCATCAATGCAAATGTCCAAAAAAAATTCAAATATTTTGGAAGTTGGATGTCTTTGTGGCATGAACATGATCATATTCAAACAAGATTCATTTAATTATACAATAAAATGAATAACTCACTCTAATTCATATCCACATTAGTTACATGTTAAATGGATAATGGATTGATCAAACCCATCATTTTTAATACTGAGACTCACATATATGTGTTTTATTTATCATATTTGGCAAACGCAAACGTAACTTTTACCAAATATCAAAGCATTAAAATCATTATATCATTATCAATAATTAACATTTAACTTTATTACCCAGAACTATTGCACGTGTTTACTGATTGAATGTGATGTTTTACAGAGATGTTTATGTACGTGAACGAGTTATATTCTACAATAAAAATGTTTGATGTACGATTATATGTATGTACATGTGTGGAGTATGCTTAACATACATATTACAGATGTTTCCACAATGACAAAGTTTGATGTACGATTCTATGTATGTACATGTACTGATCCATGACCTCATACAAAAAAATTTGTACATCCGCTCAGTTGTCACTCGCTCCAGCATAAAAAATAATCATGCACTCATTGTCTCAATTTTTATATAGGATTTTTGCATATCTTGTTGTTGTACGTTTCACATAAACACTTTACACTTAAATCATTGTTGTAAATCTCACATCCTATTTTTTTTTATTTTATCCAAACTTAAACCATCTAGTGGTGTACCTATTGATATATCATGGTTTTTACAGGTTTTTGACCATGATATCCGTTTTTTTATCGAGTCTTTTAAGTGTTTTTAGAGTCTTTATGAGTCTTTGCATGTTATTACATGAGTTAGGCGACTTTGGAGCATTTTGGGAGTATTTGGAGTCAAACCGAACAAAGAGGAAATAGAGGACGAATGAATCAGGAAGAGTGCAACATTTTTCCACTGGTGTCGACCGACACCCTCTGCGAATCTGCACCTCAAGTTTTCAGAAATTGCATCTTTGACCCAGAAATTTCCAGGAGTTGCACATTAGCCCCATTCGTGTTTTAGAATATATTTAGGTTTTTAAAGCCATTGTTAGGAGGCAATTATTATTCTATTTTACAGAGACTTAGAGAGAGATTTTGTTCAAGAGACTACGAGAGAGATTTTGTTCCTCTTTTGTATCTTTGCTTATTTCTTTTATGCATTCTTTTCTTATCATGATGTTTGTTTCAATCACCATGTCTGAGTAGTTTGCTTGTTAGGTTTAGGGTTATTCAAAGGTTGAAGATGAATTGTTAGATTAGATAGATTTTGTTTGGATAATCATATAGTTCTTCATCTAGATTGTATTTAATGCTAATTCTAGCTTGATCACCTAGAATTCAGAGCTTAGGTTGATTAATAGATGCGAAAGTATTATTGATTGCCTGAACTATCTTAGATGAGAAAAATTCCTATTCGCAAAGAAATTTGGCTTAGGGATTTTGTGAACAATCGAACATGAACCTAATGCTTGTCTGAATTGTTTGAATTTGCAAAAAAATTTGGAATTCTAGGGTCTAGACATAGATAATCTCCGCAGCGAAAGTTGGTTGATTTTATAGTTGTGTTTCGAGTTCGAGAACGAATTTTCATAAATATCCTAACGATCTTTTAGTCTACAATTCAGATTCACCAAAGAATTTCCCAAGGCCTAACGTTTGTCTCATTGATTAAAAACTCGCTTTCAACTAGTTTTCCAACTGATTTTCTTAATTATTTTCGTTAGTTACATTATTTACTACTTAGCTTGATTCGATACTGAGAATTTGCCGTGCAACATTAGGTCTCTAGGGATACGATAACCTTTTATACTATAACTGCAGTTCTGTGCACTTGCAGGGATTTTTCTAGGGTAAAACTTAGAGCTATCAAGTTTTTGGCGCCGTTGCCGGGGACTTAATTGTTGCCTACGAATTTTTAGTAGTAGCATCTCGTCTAAGTTTTTATTTTTATTTTTGTTACTTACGCGCTCTATCACTTACTCTTGTGTGTTTCAGGTGTATGCCTAATCGCAGAACTAGAAGCAACAAAGATCAAAAGCTAGTCAATCTCAGTAATCAAGAGCTAGCAAACTTGGAGCGTTCGAACAGGAAAGCAAAAAAACCAGCCGAGATGGTCAATCCGATAGTACTTATTCGGGATGAAGCTGGTTTATTGTTTGACGAAGAAGGAAACAGACGCAATGCGCAAGGTTAGAAGCTTGGTGTTGATGGTAATGTGATTGTGGAACAACTTGAGCATCAGAATGAGAATAACAATCGAGCGCAATTCCAACTCGAAGGGCGCGAAGTAGTTAGGACACTTGCGGACTACAATAGGCCTGATCAGTTCTATGCCAACAGATCTGCGATCAGACCTCCTGCTTTTGAGAGGCACGATTTTCAGATTCAGCCTTAGTACTACACTCTCGTGGGACAGCATCAGTTTCATGGACTCTCCAATGAGCATCCCATGGATCATATCGAGAAGGTTGAGGATCTGGTTGGTGGAATCAAGGCCAATGGAGTCAGCAATGACCACATGTTCTGTAAGCTTTTCCCATATTCTCTTGCAGGAGAAGCAGCAAGCTGGTTGAAACAACTTCCTCCAGGTTCGCTGACTACATGGGAAGCGACGAAGAATGCGTTCTTGAACCATTTTTATGACGATGCTAGATCTGAAGAGCTGAGAACTAGAATATCTACCTTTTCTCAAGGTCCTATGGAGTCTTTCAAGGCAGCTTGGATTCGTTTCCAGTCATATCAGAGAGACTGTCCACACCATGGGTTCAGTGAAGCTCAGTTGCTCAGTACCTTTTTCAGAGGGGTTGATTGGAGATATCATATGTCACTGGATTCTGCGAGTAATGAGAATTTCATGACGAGAAGCCCACAGGATGCCTTGATTCTTATCAAGAACTTGTCTTCGAGCAATAGCACGAAGATGTCAGATTATGAAAGGAAAAAGCAAGCTGGAAGTCTAGAGGGTAGTCAGATTGCAGAGGTCCAGGCTAAGTTGGATTCAATGCATAGTCTCTTACTGGGTAAAAATAAGAAGGCTGTTCACTTCGCTGCTGAAGTTGAGGCCATTGAAGAAGATGAAGTTGAGATGTCAACTACATTGGTGGACGATGTCAAGGTCAGAGGTTTCAGTATGGTCAGAACAACAGGAACTTCACTAGCAATGCTCAAGGAGGAGGTTACAAGAATGCTGAAGGTAATCCGACGGGTTTTGAATTCAATCAGTCGTACCAGAAACCGGCTCATAGTAGTGGCTACACCAGGACTTATGGAAGTTCAACTTATCAAGCACCACCACCAAATTCACCGGAATCAAGCAAGATTGAGTCTATGTTTGAGAGGCTTCTTGAAGGCCAGCAGAAGATGACGGTTGATTTCAATGGTAAGATGGATGCCATGTACACATATCTGAATGGAAAATTTGAGGCTCTCAATACCCATGTGAAGAATCTGGACACACAAGTTGCTCAGACCGCAGAGTCAGTAAAAAGACAAGAAGGTTTTCTTCCAGGAAAGACCAACATGAACCCAAGACAATACGTCAATTCGATCACTCTGAGGAGTGGAAAAGAGGTGAAACCAGTGTTGGGAAAGGGTGTGAATGAAGAGGATTTCGTTTTGCTTGAAGAAGTTGAAGAGGATGATGATTTTAATCTTGCAGATAAGGTGTCGGCCGACACCAAGGGGTAGTGTCGGTCGACACCAAGGGGGAGTGTCGGTCGACACCCCCTACAGACGTGCCAAAATCGACCTCGGACGACACCAAGGGGGAGTGTCGGACGACACCCCATACAGACGACCCAGAATCGAGCCAGAGGAACGCGGGTGTCGACCATCCAGGGTGTCGGTCGACACCACCTGCCAGTGTCGGCCAACACTCCATACCAGACGTGCCAAAATTGACCAGTAATGGGCTGGTGTCGAGCCAGGCCATTCCAGTGTCGACCGACACCGTTCTGAAGGCCATAAATCAACCTGAAACTTCCATGGAACGCATCTACAAACCCAAGGTACCATACCCATTGGCTATTAATCATGACAGTGAGAAAGTACCAGAGACAAAAGGGAAACATGGTCAACCATCATTGAGGAAGTTACCTAAGTTAGTGAATCTAGGAAAGTTCGTTGTTCCATGCTCCATCAAAGGCATGGAATTAAAGGATTCTCTCTGTGACACGGGAGCTAATGTGAATGTCATGTCCCAGGCTGTTGCAAAGAATGTAGGAATTTTGGATTTACAACCTCTAAATGTATCTATCGAGCTTGCGGACGCTTCTTCAACAACTCCAAAAGGCTTTATTCCTGACCTGATGCTTCAAGTAGGAGATTGTCTTGTTCCTGCGGATTTTCACATTATGGAGATGAAAAACGACAACAATAAACCACTAATTCTTGGTGCATCCTTCCTTGCAACTGTGGGTGCGATTGTGGATTATCCTAATCAGCGAATCTCTTTCTCCAAGGTCAACAAGAATGTCTTCTACCCTGCAGTTCATGTCAAAGAGACTTCTTGTATGACTGTCAATGATGGAGAGAAGCCGAGTTTAGACCCTGGAGATGACACAAAGAAGGTCCAAAACGTCCTCAAGATGACTCCTTCCCTTGTACATCATGAAGTCAACAAACCAGCAAATTCCAAGTGCAAAAAGATCCCATGTGCTCCACATTCGACTCTAGTCTCTCTGAGATGTGATGGAAACCTGACTGACCCCAAAGTGAGGTGCAAAGGGACCTCAAAACCTTTTTCCAAGTTCAGAATTATCATCCCCTTAGAGTTGAGGGAGAGAGGAGAGGTTGTTGTCCAAGAGATGCTGCAGAATACTATGAAACTCTTTCCTGGTGTTGTTCCTTGGAAGTCTGAAGGAGGAATACTAGCTGCAAAGGAGAACCATCCAAACCCATCACATGCAAGGTTCTCAAGGGATGAGGGAGACATAGTGCCCCTCGCAGATCCATCTCATGCCTAAATGGCATCTAAGTCAAGCTAATGACTTAAAACAAGCGCTTGGTGGGAGGCAACCCACTTGTAAGTTTTTCTCTTCTTTTATTTTTCATTCTTTTGAGTCTGTTTTACCTTTCTCTTGATTTATTTTCACACCGGGACGGTGTGAAGTAAGTCTGGGAGAGGGTGTTTATCGTTTACTAACATCATTTTTTTGTTTTCCTCTTTGAGTCAGTCCAAGTTGTTTATTGAGTCAAAAATTTTGTTGGGAATTATGAGCTTTTCTTTGGAACTAACCACATTGCATTGATACTTGAAGGACCTTTGTTACAGCAGTTAATTGCAGATTTTACTAGGTAGAACACTATGAGTGGATCGATTTACCGGAGAAATTTCATGTTTCAGGAGAGTTCGAAAGATCCAGCGTTGACTCCGCACCTAATAAACTTTAATTCTCTCATCTTGGGGCTTGGTTTACATCGAACCTGATTCCTCTTCAATGACTGTCAAGAGAAGTTGGTGCAATCTCCTTTTGATATTCCCTATAAAAAAGATAATGGAAAGCAGCTCAAAGACAGCAGCCCGAGTTCCGTAGAAAGGACTAGGAAGGCGAGCATCTCACGAAAACGTCTCCTCACAAGGAACAGAAAAGTGAGAAGCACTGTTTTGAGCTATAAAAAAAAAGTTGATAGAAAAAATAGAAATGACACCCTAGAAAAGTAGGGAGAAAATCAACTAAGGGAAGAGAAAATAAAGGAGTTGTACCGACACTTTCTGTGTGTTCAGAAGCTTGGAAGAGAAGAGTTTGTGGTTTCTTTGATCGATATTCCCTCGATGAGACCGCACGCTTAAATAACTAAAGGAGCCAACAATGGTGAAGTCGAATTTCTCTAAGGAATGCTGAACCGTATCTTGGGATGATTGCTAAGCTTGTGATAAGTACACTGACATACTATCTAATTCGATTCTGTGATATGTGGGTTCAAAAGTATTGTCAATGTGGCGTTTTGGAGAGTAGGTGAGTTCCCGTGATTTTCAAACCTCGACTTTATTCTTAGTATTTGCTTAGGGACAAGCAAAGGCTAATTCTGGGGGAGTTGATATATCATGGTTTTTACCGGTTTTTGACCATGATATCCATTCTTTTATCGAGTCTTTTAAGTGTTTTTAGAGTCTTTATGAGTCTTTGCAGGCTATTACATGAGTTAGGCGACTTTGGAGCATTTTGGGAGTATTTGGAGTCAAACCGAACAAAGAGGAAACGGAGGACGGATGAATCAGGAAGAGTGCAACATTTTTCCACTGGTGTCGACCGACACTGGTGTCGACCGACACCTTCCAGAGTGTCGATCGATACCCTCTGCGAATCTGCACCTCAAGTTTTCAGAAATTGCATCTTTGACCCAGAAATTTCCAGGAGTTGCACATTAGCCCCATTCGTGTTTTAGACTATATTTAGGTTTTTAAAGCCATTGTTAGGAGGCAATTATTATTCTATTTTACAGAGAATTAGAGAGAGATTTTGTTCAAGAGACTACGAGAGAGATTTTGTTCCTCTTTTGTATCTTTGCTTATTTCTTTTATGCATTCTTTTCTTATCATGATGTTTGTTTCAATCACCATGTCTGAGTAGTTTGCTTGTTAGGTTTAGGATTATTCAAAGGTTGAAGATGAATTGTTAGATTAGATAGATTGTGTTAGGATAATCATATAGTTCTTCATCTAGATTGTATTTAATGCTAATTCTAGCTTGATCACCTAGAATTCAGAACTTAGGTTGATTAATAGATGCGAAAGTATTATTGATTGCCTGAACTATCTTAGATGAGAAAAATTCCTATTCGCAAAGAAATTTGGCTTAGGGATTTTGTGAACAATCGAACATGAACCTAATGCTTGTCTGAATTGTTTGAATTTGCAAAGAAATTTGGAATTCTAGGGTCTAGACATAGATAATCTCCGCAGCAAAAGTTGGTTGATTTTATAGTTGTGTTTCGAGTTCGAGAACGAATCTTCATAAATATCCTAACGGTCTTTTAGTCTACAATTCAGATTCACCAAAGAATTTCCCAAGGCCTAACGTTTGTCTCATTGATTAAAAACTCGCTTTCAACTAGTTTTCCAACTGATTTTCTTAATTATTTTCGTTAGTTACATTATTTACTACTTAGCTTGATTCGATACTGAGAATTTGCCGTGCAACATTAGGTCTCTAGGGATACGATAATCCTTTATACTATAACTGCAGTTCTGTGCACTTGCAGGGATTTTTCTAGGGTAAAACTTAGAGCTATCACCTATACCTAAACCATCCACTAGGGTACGTACATTTAGAAAACCTAACTATGTACATACATTTAACTCATCCAACCGTTTACATGTACTTAATTCATCCGTGTATGTACTACATCTTCTTATACATCATATGAATGATTGTTATATGTCACAACTCTACTCCATCGATGCATTCCTCCACTTAATTTTTGACACTCCTTCATTATTTTTTCTCTGGTACATGTCACCTCTCTTTTTTACTCCATATTTGCTTCCATCAAACAAAAGACATATTAGTCAACATTTTTTATTTTTGCCATTTGACAACACATATTTTTCATTTTGCCAAACCACATAACAAAACTCAAGATCTTGTTATTTCAAGAAATTAATCATTTACCTTATGGGTTGGATATGCTCATTATCTATATAATTTGATGGATCGAACAATTGAAAGAGTCAATCCATATTTCTTAAAAAAAAATTATCATTAAAATAATTTTAATAATAAAAATGCCATTATCATCATTATATCAACATCATCGCCACACCATCATAGCAACATCACCATCATAATCATACGATCATCATCATACACTAAACATACTACAATCATCATCATTATCATCATATTGTACCATCATTATACTCATTTCATCATCATCATCACCATCATCATAATAAGTAACATAATATCATTATCATAACATAATACCATTATCATAACATATCATGATATCATAGTAATCATAAAATCATCATCATAATGATATTATGAAAATATTTATGATTATAGTGGTATAATGAAGATGATGTTATCATTATAGTGATGATGGTATAATGATGATGATTATGATATAATTATGATGAGGATGATTCTAATGATGATGATATGATTATGACGTGGTATGATCATGATGGTATGATGATCAACATAATCAAGGCTGGTCCAAAGATAGCAAAGATCTAAAGCAATATCAAAATTTTTGGTCTCTTATTTTCATTAGATAATATCTAGCGATAATAATTATATAAAATCAATACAGTTATATCAAATATTTTTTAAACATAAAATAAAAATTTATAATAAGTTTTTGCTACAATTCTATCAATACAAAAAGTCTTAGAAAGAGACAACTTGACAAAAATAAACAAAAATAAGCAAAAAAATAAACAAAACATGAGCAAACATTAGAAAAACAATATATAAAAATGAAAAATATGCATTTCTATAAAAAAAACGATAGTATTTCTATAAATTAATATTTTTCTATCAAATATTTTTAAAACATTAAATAAAAAAATTAATCGAATTTAATTATTATTATTTTTGGTACACGTTATTATGATCTTTGTTTATATATTAGAAACGTTTTTAAAAAAAATCAAAATTTTGGAATATAAAAAGTTCAACTTCTCAACTGTTGATATCGTTGTATATATAATACAAAGATTGGATTTTTAACATTAAGGAACCAAACTGGCGAAAAAAAATGGTGTTGAGACATCAAACGTTAAACAATTTTATATTTTTTTTATTTTCAAAAGACACTGTTAACAACTTAGAATAATTCTTCATAGAGTCCAACCATGAAACATGGTCATCGTTCAAATCTCCACTATGGGCATGAGATCTACGGCGTAGTTGGCTGTGCCAAATCTGCTCCTTACCTAACTCAAACCAATAAAATTTTGCACAATTTCATCAATGCCCACATGAATCACCGCATGATGAGTATGAATGTATGGAAGCAGATAATGCACAACCTCCGTCCTATGCGGAATCTTAGATGTACACATGATTTTAGTGTACTATGCATTTCTCTTCCTCTGTTTCCACATCCGTTGCCTCCACTGATTGATCCTTGGTGGGATGAAACTGGGATGCTCAGCTTTGAAGTGGTTCTTAAGCTGAGAATAGCAAGACCTCTTTTTAGCATTCATGAATCTTCTTGCACTCATAACCTTCATCGTCTCATAAAAGTATCATCTACAAAGGGGGAAGCTTAGCGCCTTGGAGCTTAAGTGGTTTTTGTTTGTAATAGTTAAAGTGACGAGCACTCGTGTCACAATGTAAGGATGACATCCTTTAGAGAATATGGCACTATGAAGTGGTTTCATGCAGATTACACACCATATATCCTCCCATTTTCTTGTACCTCATGTCTGAATAGGCGACTCATGTGATGGTATCATGAAAATGGTTATGATTATGGTGGTATAATGAAGATGATGTTGTCATTATGGCGATGATGGTATAATGATGATGATTATGATATAATTATGATTATAATGATGATGATATGATTATGACGTGGTATGATGATGATGGTATGATGATCAACATAATCAAGATTGGTCCAAAGATAGCAAAGATCTAAAGCAATATCAAAAATTTTAGTCTCGTATTTTCATTAGATAATACATAGCGATAATAATTATATAAAATCAATACAATTATATCAAATATTTTCTAAACATTAAATAAAAATTTATAATGAGTTTGATGATATTCATGTTTTTGCTACAATTCTATCAATACATAAAATTCTTAGAAAGAGACAATTTGACAAAAATAAACAAAAAAAAAAGCAAAACATGAGCAAAATATTAGAAAATAATATAAAAATGAGGAATATGTATTTATATTAAAAAACGATAGTGATTCTATAAATCATTATTTTTAAAACAAAACAAAAAATAAAAAAATTAATTGAATTTAACTATATATATATTATTATTATTTTGCTTCAAGTTATTATGATCTTTGTTTATATATTAGAAACGTTAAAAATCAAAAATTTTAGAATACACAAAATCGAGCTTAACAACTATTGATATTGTTTTATATATAATACAAAGATTGAATTTTTAACATTAGGGAACCAAACTGGCTAAAGAAAAATGGTGTTGAGACATCAAAACGTTAAACAATTTCATATTTTTAGGGTTTTCAAAAGACATTTTTAACAACTTAGAAAAATTATTCATTGAGTCCAACCATGAAACATGGTCATCGTTCGAATCTCCACCATGGGCATGAGATCTACAGCGTAGTTGGTAGTGCCAAATCTGCTCCTTACCTAACTCAAACCAATAAAATTTTGCACGATTTCATCAACGTCCACATAAATCACCGGATGATGAGGATTAATGTATGGAAGCATATATTGCACAACCTCGGTCCTATGTGGAATCTTATATGTACTCATGATTTTAGTATACTCTGCATTTCTCTTCATATGTTCCCACATCCGTTGCCTCCACTGATTGATCTTTGGTGGGATGGAACTGGGATGCTCAGCTTTCAAGTAGTTCTTAAGCTGAGAATAAGTCCCCAGGAATTCCCAATCGTCTATATAGCAAGACCTCTTTTTAGCATTCATGAATTTTCTTGCACTCGTAACCTTCATTATCTCATAAACGTATCCTCTACAAAGAGGGCAGCTTAAGGCCTTGGAGAGTTAAAGTGACGAGCACTCGTGTCGTAATGTAAGGATGACATCTTTTGGAGGGGGAAGAACAGTGCAAGAGGATGGCACTATGAGGTGGTTCCATGCAGATTACACACCAGACATCCTCCCATTTTTTTGTGCCTTATGTTTGAAGAGGCGACTGAGGTGATGGTATCATTAAAATGGTTATGATTACTGTGGTATAATGAAGATGTTGTTGTCATTATAGTGATGATGGTATAATGATGATGAATATGATATAATTATGATGAGGATGATTGTAATGATGACGATAGGATTATGACATGGTATGATGATGATGGCATGATGATCAACATAATTAAGATTGGTCCGAAGATATCGAAGATCTAAAGCAATATGAACATCAATTAGATTCAATTCCTCTTCTTTATTCTTAAGAGGACTCCTTCCCCTTCTTCAAACTCCGATTCGTATTTTTCATAGAGAAATCTATTAAAATTTGTGGTCTCTTATTTTTATTAGATAATACATAGTGATAATAATTATATAAAATCAATACAATTATATCAAATATTTTCTAAACATAAAATAAAAATTTATAATGAGTTGGATGATAATCATTTTTTGCTACAATTCTATTAATACAAAAAAGTCTAAGAGAGAAATAACTTGACAAAAAAAAAGCAAAACATTAGAAAATAATATAAAAACGAAGAATATGTATTTCTATTCAAAGTGATTCTGTAAAATTAATATTTTATATCAAATATTTTAAAAATAAAAAATAAAAAACTTAATTGATTTTAATTATATATATTATTTTGAGACAAGTTGTTATGATCTTTGTTTATATATTAGAAACGCTTTTTTAAGATCAAAATTTTGGAACATACAAAATTGAGTTTGGCAACTATTGATATCGTTGTATATATAATACAAATATTGAATTTTTAATATTAGGGAACAAGACTAGCGAAAGAAAAATGGTGGTGAGACATCAAAACAATTTTTTCAAAATACATTGTTAACAACTTAGAATAATTATTCCTGGAGTCCAACCATGAAACATGGTCATCGTTCGAATCTCCACCATGGGCATAAGATCTACATCGTAATTAGTTGTGCCAAATCTGCTCATTACCTAACTCAAACCAATAAAATTTTGCAAGATTTCATCAACGTCCACATGAATCACCGGATGATGAGGATTAATGTAGGGAAGCAGGTAATGCACAAACTCGGTCCTATGCGAAATCTTACCATGTACTCATGATTTTAGTGTACTCTGCATTTCTCTTCATCTATTCCCACATATGTTGCCTCCACTGATTGATCTTTGGTGGGATGAAACCGGGATATTCAACTTTCAAGTTGTTCTTAAGCTGAGAATAAGTCCCCAAGAATTCGCAACCGTCTATGTAGCAAGACCTCTTTTTAGCATTCATGAATCTTCTTGCACTCGTAACCTTCTTCGTCTCATAAATGTATCCTTTACTGATATATCATGGTTTTTACCAGTTTTCAACCATGATATCCATTATTTTATCGAGTATTTTCTGTGTTGTAGAGTCTTTTCAGGATCGGAACACGTTTGGATGGAATCTAAGGCATGAAGAGAAAGGAATTGAGCAAATGAGCATAAAAGAGGTCAGATCGATCGATACACTGTTGGATCGATCGACCCAGCAAGCCGTAACATCTATGATCGACCAGATAAAGAGGAAATTGACCGTTCCATGCTCAGATCCATCGATCCAGACCCAATCCGACCAGAAAAAGGAAATTTCAGATTTCCTTATTTTACTGGGTTTTGCCTTTTATTTTAGATTAGACCTATATATTCTAGTTCTTAGTCATTGTTTAGGCTACACTTTAATTTCTATTCAGACTTTGGCTTTTGGAGTTTCTAAGCTTTTTGGGAGAAGATCTCTGAACCCTATTGACAATTTGGAGAAGATTTCTAAACCCTCTTATTTATTTATTGATTTCATCATGTCTTTCATTATTTCTTCTTTTGATTTGATTTCTATCATGTCTGAGTAATTTTCCAATTGAGTTTTAGGATTTCAAAGGGATTTCAGGATTTGATTGAATTAAGGGATTTAAGGATTGATAACTTGGTTTCTTCATCTAGGTTGTTCTTATTGCTGAAACTTGATTAGCTACCTAGTTTATGATCTTAGGTTATTTAACGCACCAAAAGTGTTTGTTTAAAAGCCTGAAAGAACATATATGAGCAAAGCATCCCTAGCCAACGAAAGCTGATGTTAGGATGTTTTGTGAACATATCGAACTTGAATTTAATGCATGTTTAACCGCTTGAATTCAAACGATATTTTATAATTTTACGGATCAAAATTTTGGAATATACAAAGTTCAGCTTAGCAACTATTGATCTCGTTGTATAATATAATACAAAGATTGAATTTTTAACATTACAGAACCAAACTGGCGAAAGAAAAATAGTGTTGAGACATCAAAACGTTAAAAAATTTCATATTTTTGGGTTTTCAAATGACATTGATAACAACTTAGAATAATTCTTCATGGAGTCCAACCATAAAGCATGGTCATCGTTCGAATCTCCACTATGGGCATGAGATCTAGGGCTTAGTTGGATGTGCCAAATTTGCTCCTTACCTAACTCAAAACAATAAAATTTTGCACGATTTAATCAACGCCCACATGAATCACCGGATGATGAGGATAAATGTATAGAAAAAGATAATGCACAACCTCGGTCTTATGCGGAATCTTAGATGTACTCGTGATTTTAGTGTACTCTGCATTTCTCTTCATATGTTTCCACATATGTTGCCTCCACTGATTGATCTTTGGTGGGATGAAACATGGATGCTCAGCTTTCAAGTGGTATGATGAGTCTGAAGACAGATTTTGAATTTATCAGGCGACGCAGCAATGAGCGATCATTATCCCGTGGATAATACGACATCAAAATACCATACTTCCAGAGGTAGACTACGACCGGGGAGACTGAAAGGTGGAACGACGAATATCGACTACTGGAGGGCCCTTAAAAGAATCTCTACGGTGATCGGGTTAAGTAGAAAATGAACCGGACCCCTTCGTACATACCGGCAAGGGAACATCGAGCGGCACAATAATACTCACAAAGGTAAGCTCTGCACAAACGTGTTTACTTTCCCTCAGGGTTTTTTATTGCTTGATTGTTTGGTTGTTTGCTTCCCCTCAAGGTGCTTGATTATTTGATTGCTTGATTATCCTCGGGGTTCTTGATTTATTGATTGTTTGATTGCTTGATTCCCCTCAGGGTTTTTGATTATTTGATTGTTCGGTTATTTGCTTCCCTTAGAGGTTCTTGATTTCTTGATTGCTTGCTTCCCCCTCGGGCCCCTCGAGGTTCTTGATTGCTTGATTGTTTAATTGGTTGCTTCCCCTTGGGGTTCTTGATTGCTTGATTATTTGATTTCTTGCTTTCCCTTGGAGTTCTTGATTGCTTGATTGTTTGATTATTTGCTTCCCATCGTTATTCTTGATTGCTTGATTGATTGATTGCTTGCTTCCCTCGGGGTTCTTGATTACTTCATTATTTGATTGTTTGCTTCACCTCGAGGCTCTTGATTGTTTGATTGCTTGCTTCCCTTTGGTTTTATTGATTTCTTGATTGTTTGATTGTTTGCACCCCCTCAGGATTATTTACCTTTGCGCTTACATACATCCTAGCATTAGTTTATACTAACATAACTCACGACTAACATCTAACTTAAACTAACATTTTGGCACACCCACCTTGGACGTGTAGTGGTTGTATCACGTGTGGATTCTACGCCAAACATCCTTCCAACATCTTGCCCTCCGGGGTACCAAAACTTGCGTACTCCGAAAGGATGTGCACACCTGAAAATGGCGTTGTCTCTCTGAGGTGTCCTCACTCGAGGACCCACTCTCGGCCCATGTTGGCCTACCCCGACGCCCCTCCTCGCTGGAATGACAGAAGTAAAAAACAAACTTCCATGCGCTCCCTCCAGGCACGTACCAATCACGATCCCCCAAAATCACCAAACAACCATTATGTAAAACTTAACATGAAGACTGTCTCGATAGTACAGGGGTCAGGGTAACGCCCTCGAAAAATGCCCTTCTTGCTACAAGCTGGTAAACACATGCTGCACAAAAAGTAATATCCACATATGAGTTAGTGACTCGTGCTCGGAGACAATCTTTCTCCCTCTCAGAGCACCCTAAGGGTCCTCGGACAGGTGTTTATCGAGTCATTAGTCATCACTCGGCCTCGATCCCGGAGATCGGCAGAGTGAAGTCATATATACAAGACAAGTAGGGAAGATAGTATGCCCCGACCTACTAAGTAACGAGAAAAGTAAGAAAGGTTAATCCCTTCAGGTAGATATCCATTACGTCATAGTAAAGCATCTCCCCCTGGGAAACTACAAACACTACCCCGCGCGATAAGTGCGATGATCTGGGAGCTCCGACCCAAAATTCCATATTACCCTAAACTGGCAAACGCTTACTTAGACCACGAGCCGAGTAAACCGGACCCATCGGGAGCACACCCCAGCCATTGTCGGACAAACACCAGCACGGTCAGGAAAATCCTTTAAGAGAGCATCCAATTCGAAGCTCTATAAGGGTAAAAACACTTAACCGTATTCCAAATGATCATTTCCAAGAGGAAGCCACCGAAAATATCTAGATGCGACGAAGGTTCCACTCCCCTCTTTCATCCAGCGGGAACAAGATGGAGAGTCGGGGCAATTGTTGGGGATAGTTTTACACCCACCAATGGGTAGTTGCCACATCAGCTAGGTGGCGTGAGTCCCTCATTCAGGAGCATACTAGGTCTGCTCTCGGATGTCTACGTCAGAGTAGGTCTGCTCCGGAGTGTGCCTGACAAGTTAGGTAGGCATTAATCTAATCAGCCGCCACCCGGAAATACTGCCAACCACTCTACAAAGAAGGTGAGTGACGTGACTAGACGTAGGATCTCAGTCAAGCTATATCCCAAAGTAAGAATACTTCTTCTATAATACAAGAGATAAACCTCTGAGAAAGGGGGGTTCGAGGTCGGCCGGACGGAGAGTCTACGAGAGAAGAAGAGTTGATATGAGAGAAATAACTATACTAAAAGGGATCTCTCGGGGAGATCCCCAGAATTGATTATCCTTCGAGAGAGAGCTCCAACCTCACTCTCCTTGAAGATTTTTCTTTATCTTCTCCTCAACCATACCTTAAACGGCAGACGGTTATCATGATCCTCGGACATGACACCAAACTAAACCCACACTTACTTTCCGATTAAACCTACTCTCGTGTGGATGTCTGATTTGAGCATCGGAGAGTTTTCGGGAGAGAAATCCCTTATCATCCTCCTGAATCCCTTCATGGCCATGTTATTTGTGCATGCACAACCATACTCCATATGATCGATCGGACTGTCTCTCGGAAACGACATCAACGAAGGACTCTCTTCTCCCACAAAGGACGAAACTCATATCCAGTGTTGGAATTGCGAAAGCATCCCAAAATATATTGCATGAAATTTACAATCCTTCTTTCCGTACGGAAGATCTGAAATCCTATCCGAACCATTTCTGATCATTATCAATACTACTTTAAGTTTTGACTTCTTTAATAATAAATAAATCACATAAAACACATTCATATTCTATAATAAGATATTAATTAAAGGGTTGCCATTAATTAATTGGATAATAAATTAAGGTCACCAAATTCCAACCTAAAAAATTCGGAAGGTCGTCTTTGTCAAAATTGCCATATATCACGCAAAACCAATTGAGAAAATAAAAAGTAAACGCGCGTGGACCAACACGCGCTTTAGAAAAACAAAAGGAAAATTTCAACTTTGGACCAACTCGGATCCAACTCGGATTTTTCGCTTTCCTTATCCGACACGGTCGAGTTTCGTCGCGTCTTTACGAATATCTTGTATATATAAACAAAGCCAAACCAAACCCTTTTGTGTTCTCTTCTTCATAAAAAAAACCCAAGAAAACAAACATCTTCTTTTTTCAATTCTCAGAGATAACAATGAATTCGATGTTCAGTGCCTTCGACGCCATGTGTGCAGAGATTATGGGGAAGAAAGTCACCGCTGATTCTTACGTCTACCGCTCTCAACGCAACGCTGTTTCTTCCGGCGGCGGCGGCGGTCAAACCGCGTCTTCTTCGCTCAAGAAAGATGAAAAAGCTTCCGATTTACCCACGAAGCCACCGAGGTTTGCTCTCGAGCTCGACGGTCTCCATTGCTTCGAGACCATTGTTCGTTCTTGATTTCGTTTTTTTCGTTCATGTGAACACAGTTTTGGAAAAATCCAATTCTTGATTAGAATCATTATTCATAGCGATTTATTCATCGGTTTATTATGTCTAATTGATCTTGTTTTGCTTTCTAATTCTTGAATATGTACATATATAATATATATGAAAAAAAGAGTTTTTGTTTCTGTTCTTCAAGCAAGAATTGATTCCACATGTCATCTAAACATGAAAGAACAAAACTTTGCACGAATCCTTTAGGGTTTTAGGGCTTAAGAGGCAAAAAATTGGGTTTTGATGATGCCCAATGAACATCATCATCTTAATCATAACCTACACTAATCATCATCCCTAATGAGAAGAAGATGAACTATACATTACAGAAGAGATGTTTAGAAACTTGTGTGCCATATTGCTCCTTCGCCTTCTCCGCATCGCTGATGTACTTCCGGCATTCTATCTGCCGATTTGCATATTCCGCTACAGCTCCAATCGAACGATGCTGCACATGGGTTCCCTGCTTGACCCTTCCATTCACAATCTGCTCACACACACAAAAAAAGGTTGTTATTGCATTTTCAACTTGATTCTTGAATCTTAATTGCTTTTATTTGATGTGTGTTATGGGCAATGAGCATTAAAAGATATTATCTTTACCCATGGGTGTTCCGCAACAGAGGCTTCTATCATCGATATGTTCAACATCGAGACCAATGAACCAAGATCCTAGGGAAACATCTTCGTTTGCATATTTGTGAAGAAGTTGCCTGAAAAGACATTAGTGAAATTGTGTGAATCAATCCGTTAGCCTAATTGTAAAGATTCTGAGCGAGGAAGCTCACCGGTTTACCGAAATGTAAGTTGCTAAATCTTTGGAGATTGCATAGATTTGTCCAGTAGCGTGTCTAAAGTACTTGTTTCCTTCTTCACCAAACTTCCAATATTCTGGCTCATGGTATTTAACTCCTCTGCAACACGAAATCCGGGAAAAAATTAAAGATCTGCAAAAAAAAACATGAGTTTGCGACAGACTTTGCTGCTTACTTTTGAGCTAGGACTGGTCCAGACTTCATGCAACCGATGTACACCCGTGGTTTTGATCTGTGGCGAGCCAATGTAGAACCAAGCATTCCTAGATGATAACTAAGCTTTGATTAATCTTTTCTTGGAACAGTATTAATATGATTTAAAAGACATGAGTGTTTTATGTAACTGACCCAGATTTACGTGAACATCATCATCCACTTTGATGTAGAAGTCTGCATCCCACTTTGCAACAGCAGATGAGAAGTATATTTGGGTTTTAGATGATAACTCATGATAGCCTTCTATGTGATTCTGCAAAAATTAAGTTTTGATCAACAAGACGAAAATAAAAGTGCGATATAAGCATGTGGGAGAGCGAATTTACCAGACGAAAGAAGTCTTTGTGTTGTTCTTCTTCGGCTTCAATGGTGTGGTCCAAGACTCCCCCAGGAGAAGAACTATTAGGAATGATTGAAAAATCAAATAACAGTCAAATTTAGTCAATGCTTGAAACCAAAGAACAAGTTTCAAATTCTACCTGTGACCTATGACAAATCGCATAATGATTCCTTTCTCGGTCTCTAATCTTTTCAATTCATCCCCTGCAAAGGAATGAACAAAGCAAAACATATTTTTCAACACTTTTGTTACGTCAGCTACGGAGAAAGAAGAGGTGGTTTGTTCTTGTTGAACCTTTAGGAAGCCAGGTTCCTCTTATCGAGTCTCTTCGTTTTCTGCTACTGAAAGCAGTCATGATTCCCATCACAAAGAACATCCGAGGCCGTTCCTTCGATTGTTCTGCTACTGATTTTGCAACAGCTGGAGATCCATCTCCACCATCAGATCTTGCTGCTCGAGCTGTGGCTAGTTCTACTTCAAGCGACGAAATTGTCTTGTCTAATGACCTGTACATGAAATGCATAACCAATAAATGTAATGTATAAACCCATCTCTCTAATATCAAAACATGTTTCAGTGAGACAAAAGGAACTTTACTTGATAACATCATGAGTATGCGAAACTCGAGATAGAATGTCTCCTTCCTGAACAGAAGAATCATGCCAAACTAAGATTGGAAAAAGTTCGTACAAATCGGGTGATTCAACACAAGAAAGGTTGTTTTAATTTTTTACTTGCCTTGCTCTCGCAATCAACAAGAGGATGAAGTGACCTAGCTTGATCATTCTGCTTAGATGAAGCTCTCTCATTGCCATCTATGGTCTCAGAAGTTGCCATAAGCCTAAAGAAAGAAAAGTTGTAAGATTATAAGCAAGTACAAGAATTGTAATCATCAGCCAAAGGGCTTAAAAGGTTCGATATAGAAAATTAACAATTGAGCTTGTTTTATCTTCTGAAGATTGTCTAACTGTGACAAAGGATCAAGGTTCTAGGCACAGAACCAATAAAAGCCCACTTGTAATGAAAACCAAAGCTACTTACGGAAAAGAAGATTCCCAACAAGAAAAACATCATCTTTTCATTAGAGTTGGCCAACTTTATGCAAAATTCTGCATCAGAATGTTCCAGATTCACCAATGTGGAGACAGAACACAAAGTATGAAAGACAAAGTTGCGGACTTTTTAGCTACGTCTAAACGAAATCCCCTAAATTTCATCAACAGTAACGGCAGAGCTAAAAAGCTAGTTACCATGGAAACAAGACAAGATTCCGCAGCATTAGCAATGAGGAATCGAGAGAGAGAGAGAATCAGAGAACCTGTTAACGACAAGAACACCGAGGACGAAGCTAGAAATGCAGAGAAGAAAAACCCATCTCGCTGAAACACCAGAAGCTCCAGATTTCTGATGTCTTCCCATTCCCATTTTTTTTTTATAAAAAAACGTTTCTTCTTATTCTCAGAGAAAGAAACCCACAAGAGAAGAGAAAGCTTTAGTTTCTTTCTTTTTAAGGTTGTCGAGAGAAAACAACAGGTGAGCTCAAAGACATCATCGTCTTCTCGGAAGAGAAAAAAAGAAAATCACAATAATGACGACCGTAATGGATTCCTCCTTTTCTTTTCTTTTCTTTTTTTATCTTTTTCGCCACTCCCTATTTTGCAGTGTAGACTAATTTAAAAGAAGAAGAAAACACAAACAAAAGGAGAGTTTTTTTTTTCTTTTTCCCGTCATCTCTTTTTGAGTAAAATGTTTGCTTTTTTTCTTTCAAAATCTGTGCTTTTGCTGGCGAAAATGAGTTGAATCACTGTTCTGTCCCAAAGACAAAACACTAACTTCCAAATTTGCCCCTTACTTTATGATTTCTTGATAATCTCCAACGGTTATGTTCCAGAAAATTGTTTTCATCTCTAGTTTATGATCCTGCATTTCACGAAACGTATAGTTAGTTCTAAATTAAGTTTGTTTTCCTGATGTAGGAGACTGTGGCTGCGACATGCGATCAAACAGTATTCATTTACCTGACGCACATTTTTGCGATCAAACGTTGCGGTCAAAACACGGTATTTTACTTCTGAAATTTTTGGTCACTGAAAAACTTAGCGTTACGACCAAAAGCTACAACTAGACGCACGGCTGATCGCAGGTTTGCTACCGCAATCGCAGACGGCAGACAAACAAACAGAATTATCGTTTTTAAAAAGTGTTCTTTTGTAATTTTGATATAATTTTTTTTAAAAATTTCTCATTTTTCCCTATTTAAAATTAACACGATTACAAAATCTAATAAAATTTGAAAAGTCAAATCTATTTTCATAAATACATTATAGAATATTTAATTCTTTTTTGTGAAATATGTCAGAAAATAATATTTAATTTTAAACGAATGAAGTATTTAAAGTTTTGAGATAAATTATATATATTATTTTGCATATTTTATATTCATTCTATTTATAAATTAATAAATTAGATAATATTTATATATTAATAAACTAGATAAATTATATTTATATCAAAACTCTAAAACGAAATTTTAGTGCAGAGATAGATTATATTTATATATTAATAAATTATATTAAATGGTATTTTAAAATTTCAGAGCATCCTTCCTCAATGGTACGATTATGAGTTTACCAACACTAAATTTCTCTGCGTTTAATGTCCAGATTTTTGATTCATTGTCAGAAAATATATCTAAATTTGTATCAATGCACGGTAAAAATAAACATAGGTACAAATAATCTGGAACGTTGCAGATTTAATGGGATCTCTAGTTAGGTGACAAATGTCTTTTTCTCATCTATGTGATCTAATTTTCAATTTAGGTTCTTCTAATATTCGTACAAAATCTAACCATACTATATACTTTATGTTTGCGTATATACAACCATTTACAAATAAAATGTCCATAACTTTGCTTAGTGTTGTGGATCTTAACCACTTTTTCTCTAAATTTAAATTGTACTATGAGACAAAATCTGAGGGTGAGATTAGTTTAAGGGTCTCGACGTTATTAGTCTGCAGATCAAGTTTTTGATGCAAAGACTAATATAATAATTACTGTATGTCGACTTTTAAAGTATTAAATTTAGACCAGAGGGTGCCACCAAACTTCATTAGATTTAATAAAGTATAATGATTAGTACCATTACTTATCGATTTAACGGGGTTATGGGTTGAATCTACAGATAAGCACATTCATACTATATTATAAAGTTTCATACTCATTTCGGCTAAGGTACATAACTTTGAACCAAAGAAACATGTAGGAATGACGGTTGATTTTAAATTGAACATTGATTAATGAAATGGTTTTTTATTTATTTAAAAAAGGTTATTTTTTTAACACAGTAATAAAATACACGACTTATTTACGAAATGTCACCTGCATATGGTTTTAAAATATTTCCAAATTTATATGTATCCTAACAAATAATCCATTTTTGTTCATATTAGACTATAACTGAAAATATTTTAAGCCTTTGTGGACCAAATTGATATTCTTGCGAATTGAATGATATAATGTCAGTTTTTTTCTTCATTTGATAATGATTAGTTTTCACATTTTCATTCATTAATCAAAATTAATATTTAGCACGATGGATTCCAAACCACACGAAATTTGATAGCCTAGTGGTAACATATGAAAATTGGCAGTTAACACACAATCATTCTAGTTTGGATATATTTTTACCACTAATGTATAACGTATTCATAGTTATAGGTTTCTTCATACCCAACACATAGAACGTAAACAATCAATCAATTTAATTGTCTTTTTAGGTTAGAACAAGAACAAACAGTGACATTTTAGTAATTTTCTGGAATATCAAAGAGAGGGAACATAGAATCACGAAGGTGTGTCTCAATCGATCGATACGAAATAAGACGAGAATCGCATTAAATTTCATCATTGAGTTTTGAAAATAATCGCTATGGTACGATAAGGGCCAATATAGTCAATTTAGAAATGGTGGTGGGGCAATCATGCAGGGCACAATTCGAAATTCGAAAAAAGTGGGGTGCATGTTCGTTAACCGGTTTCGGTTCGAGTGATTGACAAAATTGAACCAATTGGTAAACCGAAACAACAATTGAATAATCGAAAAAATTGGCTCATTTGAGTTTTATCATCTAAATGGGATTTAAAATAAAAATAAAAGGCCCACAAAACAGTGGCCCATTACCAGATCAATAATTTCTAATCGCTCTTCTGACTCGTTCACCGGAGAAAAAAAACCCTAAGCCGTCGCCGAGACACCGGAAAATCGAATGCCAACGACGGCGATATCTCTCCCGGAAAATCCGCCGCGCACTATACTCGCGGCGGATATCCGCCGGTGGATTCCAATAAAAAACAGAGACTTTGTTCTACGGAGCTAAGTTAAAGAATTGGCAGGGAATCTCAAGAGGAAAATTGATGGTTTCAATTAGGTTGAATCATGAAATGTTGAGGTGGGCCATCTTTCTAATTTCTCCATTGATGCTCCAAACATCGCCATGTTCCATTATTGATTATTCCTAGTACTTAGTTGACTAATTGCACATAGCTTTAACATTCGCGATGAAAATTAAACTTGCGGTTGTGGAGATTATACGTCCAACGAAACTCAGAGGAAAAGTCCAATGGAGAAATTATTGAACAAACCAAAAAAAATCACGACTTTTACCCAAACATGTTTTCAGTTTTTTTTTTTCTTTAAATCTCCATAGTTTTTTTGTTTAATCCCACAGAAACTAAAGGAGTTTTCTATATAAAATAATCTTTTTTTTTCCCTCATTGGTTTTTAATTAAATTGATGAAATGAAACACAGATCATCAGTTCTTGTGGTCCTAAGTTTGATCATAGTTTTGAATGTGAAGAGCATCTGCGTCGGTGCTGAGAGCAAGGTATACTTGAAAATTATGTTTTTTTCAGACAAGAAAAAGAGAAATCAGGTATAGGCTATGACCAACTTTGGTTTTGTGTTGTGATGATCATATAGGTTCATATAGTGTATCTGGGTGAGAAGCAGCACGATGATCCTGAGTTTGTCACAGATTCTCATCACCAGATGCTGTCGTCACTTCTTGGAAGGTACAATGATTAACTATTCAACTCCAGCAGGTTGTGTTATGTTATGTCTCAAGCTGTTACCAAGAGTTCTGGTTTTGATTTGTGTTGCAGTAAAGAGGATGCACATGATTCAATGGTGTATAGTTACCGACATGGCTTTTCAGGCTTTGCGGCCAAGCTTACTGAGTCGCAAGCCAAGAAAATCGCTGGTAACTCATTGGCTCACTGCTAACTTATCATTTTTCTTATTAACTTAGATTGTCTGATGCACTTTTGGAAACAGATTCACCTGGTGTTGTTCATGTCATACCGGATAGTTTATACGAACTCGCGACAACTCGGACTTGGGATTACTTAGGTCTTTCTGCTCCCAATCCGAAGAATCTCCTTGATGATGTGAACATGGGTGACCAAGTTATCATCGGCTTTATTGACACAGGTATATATTGCAGTAGTTTCTATGTCATTATTTCGTAAGATTGATCGTAGTTCCTATTGCTTTTGTTTCCTTTATTGTAACGTCTCAATGACTTACCATTTTGGGTGGTTGTAGGAGTGTGGCCAGAGTCTGAATCATTTAATGATAATGGGCTTGGACCAATACCAAGCCAATGGAAAGGAGGATGTGAATCAGGAGAAAACTTCATATCAACCAATTGCAACAAAAAGCTCATAGGAGCCAAGTACTTTATCAACGGGCTTCTTGCTGAAAACGAAGGATCAAACTCCACAGAGTCACGTGACTACAATTCCGCCAGAGACTATATTGGCCATGGCACGCACGTCGCCTCAATTGCAGGTGGTTCATTTGTTCCTAACATAAGCTACAAGGGACTTGCTGGAGGAACCTTGAGAGGTGGCGCACCGCGTGCTCGCATAGCAATATACAAGGCTTGTTGGTATATGGATCGGCTAGGCGATGTGACTTGTTCATCTTCTGACATCTTAAAAGCAATGGATGAAGCTATGCACGATGGTGTTGATGTGTTGTCACTTTCTCTTGGCGCTCAAGTTCCTCTGTTACCTGAAACCGATCTACGTAATAGGATTGCTACTGGAGCGTTCCATGCAGTCGCAAAGGGCATTGTAGTTGTTTGTGCGGGTGGTAACGCTGGCCCAACGGCTCAAACCGTGGGAAACACGGCTCCTTGGATTTTAACAGTGGCTGCAACCACTCTAGACCGGTCCTTTCCCACACCTATTACACTTGGGAACAACAAAATGATACTGGTAAAGCAGAGTAGATGTCTTTTATTCTCTGCAAATGTTTCTGTCTTTCAGCTATTTCTTTAATCAACGAAACACAATCCAAATTTTGGAACTGTCTGTCCATGAGTTTTTCAACTGTTAATTAATGCAGGGTCAAGCACTGTACACAGGTCCAGTACTTGGCTTCACCAGTTTGGTTTACCCAGAGGATCCAGGGAACAGCAATGAGACCTTTAGCAGGTAACATCAAATTTCTAGCTTCTTACGTGCAATGTTCGATGAAATAACATAAATTCAGTTTATGTCAGTTATCTGACATCCTACTGAATATTTACGTAACATTTTTGCAGTGTCTGTGAGCGCCTTAATTTCAACCCAAACCGTATAATGGCAGGGAAAGTTGTGTTGTGTTTCACAACAACAACACTTTACACTGCTGTATTGAGAGCTACCACTTATGTGAAGGCAGCCGGTGGTCTTGGCGTGATCATCGTAAGAAATCCAGGTTACAATCTCACTCCATGTAGAGATGATTTCCCTTGTGTAGCCGTTGATTACGAGCTCGGGACCGATATACTTCTCTACATACGCTCCACTAGGTATGGAACTACGAATAAGTAGCACACGCTCAGTTGTTTCACTCCCTCGAAGAAACATAGAATTTTAAGAAAAGTATGCAACTTTCTGAATCAGTAAAATATATTTTGGCTGGAATTGTTGTTTGCAGATCACCTGTTGTAAAGATACAACGTTCTAAAACACTTGTAGGACAACCTATTGGGACAAAGGTGGCAACTTTCTCATCAAGAGGACCTAACTCGATTGCCCCAGCGATTCTCAAAGTATGTCTGGATCTCAAATTTTCACAACCATCAGATTTTCTGCATCGGATGTTTTGAATCATAAGAAAATCTACTTTTTTCCACTATGCAGCCTGACATAGGGGCACCGGGAGTGAGCATATTAGCTGCTACATCTCCCGATTCCAATTCCAGTGTTGGGGGATTTGATATTCTTTCGGGAACATCTATGGCGGCTCCAGTTATTTCAGGAGTTGTTGCACTTCTCAAAGCTTTGCATCCTAATTGGTCTCCTGCTGCCATTAGATCAGCTATTGTCACCACAGGTTCTTATCTTCATCCAATAGCAGAACATGCGATCAAAAGAGAAATCTTGAAATTCCGCTTAAACTCCCAGCGGTATAAAAACAAGAACACACTGATCTCAAAAGTGTTTTAACTTTGCAGCTTGGAGAACAGATCCATTCGGAGAGCAGGTTTTCGCAGAAGGGTCATCTCGCAAAGTAGCTGATCCGTTTGATTACGGTGGAGGCCTCGTGAACCCAGAGAAAGCTGCAGAACCAGGTCTCATATACGACATGGGCCCACAAGACTACATTCTCTACTTATGCTCCGCTGGTTACAACGACTCGTCTATCTCTCAGCTTGTCGGGAAAGTAACAGTTTGTTCAAATCCCAAACCTTCTGTTCTTGATCTCAACTTGCCTTCAATAACCATTCCAAACCTCAAAGACGAAGTCAATCTCACCAGAACCGTCACTAATGTTGGACCGGTTGATTCGGTCTACAGAGTCGTGGTCGAGCCTCCGCTTGGGGTTCGGGTGGCTGTGATGCCGGAGACGTTAATGTTCAACTCCAAAACCAAACGTGTCTCCTTCACGGTTCGAGTCTCGACCACACACAAAATCAACACTGGCTTCTACTTTGGAAACTTGATTTGGACCGACTCTGTGCATAACGTGACTATTCCCGTGTCTGTGAGAACGCAAATTCTGCAAAACTACTATGACGAAAACTGATGATTTGAGGATCTTTACGTGTTTGTGCTGAAGAAAGTATTAATGATCAACATTGATTTGAGGATCTTTATGTGTTTGTGCTTAATAATCGAAGAAAATATTGTGTTTCGAATAATTGAAATAGCCTTCACGCCTTTCCCATCGAATCCATCAACCTCAGTTGGGGTGTTTGCCATTGTACCCAAAAATCTAGTGTTTTGATACCACTTGTTTTACGGAAAACATCAAACCCAAATTTGATGGCAAATGTGATAATAAGAACCATCATCGAAAGGGGGCGTGTTAGAAATTTCATATCGGAAATATGATGGAATACTTAAGAGTGTATATTGAACTTAGGGCCTAACTCGGATTTTCCTTCCCGGCGGCACCGTGTATGCTTGATCTCATGGCGCCTGAAGAAGATTATGGATTTTGCATTATGTGGAGAAGACGTGCAAGTTGTAAGCAATCTTGTTTTGATCAGCGAAGACTTTTTCTACTGAGGTTAAGAAGTTGGATATGGATGATGATACCAAGTTAGTGCAATGCCACTAATCTTTTTATAAATTATGATCTCATAGGAATCATGGTGGCGTATTTGCTGGTTATCTCTGTCGAATCCTTTTGTTGATTGTGTTGAGACTCTAAACGTTTCAGTAAACTAGAATTTAGTTGACAATGTCCAGATTTTAAAACATTCTTTAGTTTTTTTATGTGATTAAAACCTGCGAAAAAAAAATGTTAAACATTCTTGGAGGAGACATCTATATAAATGCTCGTCCTTCCTCAAATAATTTCCCAAGTAGATTGAAAATTAATGAAATGAGGAAGTTTAGATCATTGGTTCTTGTGGTGCTAAGTCTGATAACAGTTTCGAATGTCGCACGAGCTGTTGCTGAGAGCAAGGTAAATTGATCTTCTTTATCATTAGAACAAAATGAGAGAAACCAAATAAAAAGGCTTATGTATGACCAAACTTTTGGTTGTGTTGTGATATAATAATCAAATAGGTTCATATAGTGTATCTGGGTGAGAAGCATCACGATGATCCGGAGTTTGTCACAGAATCTCATCATCAGATGCTTTCGTCACTTCTTGGAAGGTACTACAAAGCTTATTGATTAACTACTCAATTCCAATGTGTTGTTGCATTATGTCTCAAGCTCTTATTTTTGCGTCACAGTAAAGAGGATGCCCATGACTCGATGGTGTATAGTTACCGACATGGCTTTTCAGGATTTGCAGCCAAGCTCACTAAGTCCCAAGCCAAGAAAATCGCTGGTACTCATCGCTGTCTTAAGCCAGACTATGTCTTGGCTTCTTAGCATTTTCAAACACTCATGTTATAGGCTAAAAATTACTTTGATTCATCAGCTGAATGTTTTTCTTTGCTGATGCACTTTGTTCTGCAAACAGATTCACCTGAAGTTGTTCATGTCATACCGGATGGCTACTATGAATTGGCAACAACTCGAACATGGGACTACTTGGGCCTTTCTGCTTCCAATCCGAAGAATCTCCTAAATGAGACGAACATGGGTGATCAAGTCATCATTGGTGTTATTGACACAGGTATATAACTATATATAGCATTGACCAGGATATGGAGCCTAGTGGTTTGTGTTAGTGTCATCATTGTGTCACCACCCGGATTCAAGCCCGCATGATACATGTTGTTGACAAAAAAAAAAAGTATATATAGCAATACTTTTATTGTCATTGATTGTAGATTGATCTTTTTGATTCCTTCGCATTAGCGCCTCAATGACTTACGGTTTTGGTGTGGTTACAGGAGTGTGGCCAGAGTCTGAATCATTTAATGACAATGGGGTTGGACCAATACCAAGGAAATGGAAAGGAGGATGTGAATCAGGAGAAAACTTCATATCAACGAATTGCAACAGAAAGCTCATAGGAGCCAAGTACTTTATAAACGGGTTTCGTGCTGAAAACAAAGGATTCAACACCACAGACTACATTTCGGCTAGAGACTTTGACGGCCATGGCACGCACACCGCCTCCATTGCGGGTGGTTCATTTGTTCCTAACGTAAGCTACAAAGGCCTTGCTGGTGGAACCTTGAGAGGTGGTGCACCTCGTGCTCGCATAGCGGTTTACAAGGCTTGTTGGTATCTGGAAGAGCTAGACGGAGTGACTTGTTCATTTTCTGACATCATGAAAGCAATTGACGAAGCTATCCACGATGGTGTTGATGTTTTGTCAATCTCTCTCGGAAGTCAAGTTCCTCTTAATTCTGAAACCGATCTGCGTGATGGGATTGCTGCTGGAGCGTTCCATGCAGTCGCAAAGGGCATTGTAGTTGTTTGTGCGGGTGGTAACGCTGGCCCCGGGGCTCAGACCGTGGTAAACACGGCTCCTTGGATCTTAACTGTGGCTGCAACCACTCTAGACCGGTCCTTTCCTACACCTATTACACTTGGGAACAACAAAATGATACTGGTAAAGCAGAGCAGATGTTTTCTTTTTCCCTCTACAAAACATTTCTGCTTTTCTTGTTATCGAACTATACAAAACACAGTTTCTGATTATGGGGTTTTCCACTGTTACTT
Source organism: Pseudoturritis turrita (assembly GCA_900406555.1). NCBI lineage: Eukaryota > Viridiplantae > Streptophyta > Magnoliopsida > Brassicales > Brassicaceae > Pseudoturritis > Pseudoturritis turrita. The sequence continues at coordinate 29,217 of OVBL01000464.1, read as the reverse complement.
CAGGGTCAAGCAAAGTACACAGGTCCGGAGCTTGGATTCACTAGTTTGGTTTACCCAGAGGATCCAGGGAACAGTAATGAGACCTTTAGCGGGTAAACTAATGATATTGAAACTCTTTATCTTCTTGTAGAGACTTTTGTTCAGTTTTCACTGAATCTGTTACATTTTTGCAGTGTCTGTGAGTTCCTTAATCTCAACTCCAACCGTACAATGACAGGGAAAGTTGTCTTGTGTTTCACAACATCAAGAGCCTACACTGCTGTATCGAAAGCTGCATCTTTTGTGAAGACAGCCGGTGGTCTTGGCCTGGTCATTGCAAGAAACCCAGGATACACTCTCTCTCCATGTAAAGATGATTTCCCCTGTGTCGTCATTGACTACGAGCTTGGGACCGATATACTTTTCTACATACGTTCTACGGGGTATGATACTAAAAATTTACCATCTTCATTACTTCTCAAGAAACACAGATTCATAAGAAGAAGGGAAAAAAACAACTTGGTGGAATCTGAGAATATGTTTTGGCTGGAATTGTGGTTTTGCAGATCACCTCTTGTAAAGATACAACCTTCTAAAACACTAGTCGGACAACCTGTTGGGACAAAGGTGGCAACTTTCTCATCAAGAGGGCCTAACTCGATATCCCCAGCGATTCTAAAAGTATGCCCGATGAGTCCTTTTTCTTAATTGAACCGCATCAGATTTTTCAAAAATCATAAGAAACTCTACTTTGTTTCGCAATGCAGCCTGACATAGCGGCACCAGGAGTGAGCATATTAGCTTCTACATCTCCCAATGCCACCTTCAATGCAGGTGGATTTGTTATGCTTTCAGGAACATCAATGGCGACTCCAGCAATTTCAGGAGTTATTGCACTTCTCAAAGCTTTGCATCCTGATTGGTCCCCTGCTGCTTTTAGATCAGCCATTGTCACAACAGGTTCTTTATCTTCTTTCAAGAACATAAATTGTTAAGTTTTATGGGCTTCCAACTCAAAACCAATTGGCAACGAGCCTTATAGGATTCCTAACAAAAATAACCTACGCAAATGAGAAACTTGAATTTTATTATTCAACTCAATAATCGTCTCTACTTTTTAGCTTGGAGAACAGATCCATTCGGAGAGGAGATACCTGCAGAAAGTTCATCTCGCAAAATAGCTGATCCGTTTGATTACGGTGGAGGCCTAGTGAACCCAGAGAAAGCTGCGGAACCAGGTCTCATATACGACATGGGTCCACAAGACTACGTCCTCTACTTATGCTCTGTCGGTTACAACGACTCATCCATCTCTCAGCTTGTCGGGAAAGTAACTGTTTGTTCAAATCCCAAACCTTCTGTTCTTGATATCAACTTGCCTTCAATCACCATTCCAAACCTCAAAGATGAAGTCACTCTCACCAGAACCGTCACTAACGTTGGACCAGTCCACTCGGTCTACAAAGTCGTGGTCGAGCCTCCGCTTGGGGTTCGAGTGGCTGTGACGCCGGAGACGCTAATCTTCAACTCCAAAACCAAACGTGTCTCCTTCACGGTTCGAGTATCGACCACACACAAAATCAACACTGGCTTCTACTTTGGAAGCTTGATTTGGACTGACTCTGTGCATAATGTGACTATTCCCGTGTCTGTGAGAACACAGATTCTGCAAAACTACTATGACGAAAACTGATGGTTTAAGGATCGTTGTGTGTTTTTTGCTGAATAAAGTATTAATAATCAAAGTTATGTGATTGATTTCTTCTTCTCCAAGAAAGTTAGCAATAACCTTTTCTAGTAGATGGGATGAATATTCAATAGAGCAACATTAATCGTTTTATTAATCAATCATCAACACAATAACACACAAAACAAATAAAGGAATTCAAGAATCTGAAGTTACAGTCGCGAGATTTTCGCATTAATACAAAAACCTAATCAGTTCTCGTCGTAATAACGCTGCAAGATCTGAGTTCTGATAGACACAGGGATGACCACATTATGCACAGAGTCAGTCCAAGTCAAGCTTCCAAAGTAGTAACCAGTGTTCACTCTGTGGTTCGTTAACACACGAACCTTGAACGAGAGCTTCTTAGTCTTAGCGTTGAACACTAATGTCTTCGGTGTCACGGTCACGTTAACACCCATCGGAGCCTCAATCACAGCCTTATAAACCGATCCTACCGGTCCAACGTTAGTAACAGTTCTAGTGATAGTTACTTCTTTTCTAAGGTTTGGGATTGTGATTGAAGGCAAGTTAAGATCAAGAACAGAAGGGTTAGGGTTTGCGCAAACCGTCTTCTTACGGACAAGTCGAGTAATAGATGAATCTGTGTAACCAACAGCGCACAAGTAGAGAACGTAATCGTTAACTCCCATATCGTAAACAAGACCGGGTTTCGCAGCTCTCTCTGAATTCACAACGCCTCCTCCATAGTCAAATGGGTCAGCTAATTTGCGGTTTGACCCGTCTGCGAAAATGGGTTCACCGGATGGATCGGTTCTCCAAGCTGTAGTGACGATGGCGGATCTAATGGCAGCAGGAGACCAGTGAGGGTGCAAAGACTTAAGGAGTGCTACAATTCCTGCAACAACAGGAGTTGACATGGATGTTCCTGATTTCATAGAGAATCCTCTGTCGTAGAATGTATCGTTTGGAGAAGTAGCTGCAAGTATATTCACTCCAGGTGCTGCTATGTCAGGCTGTGTTTGAAAAGAAGACAATTAGTTCTCACTTTATTCAAAATAATGTAGATGAAACTTTAGTCAAAAGTAACTACATGAAACTGACAAATCCTAAGACTACATTTTCTTGATGATTTTCTTGAACATAGTTCTTGTATACATTTTATATTGAAAACATATAAAACCTTAAATCTAATTTATAAAGCAATAAACAATGTTCAAATAATCTACTAGAGTTTAGAGTTTAGGGTTTATGATATATCAGAAATGGAGTGAGAATCTAGTAGGGTTTGGGGCTTATGATTTACCAGAAACAAAGAATCTAGCAGAATTTGGGGTTAATGGTTTAGAATTTATCAAAACAGAATCTAGTAGGTAAAATTTTACCTTGAGACAGAGAATCTATCAGGGTTTAGGGTTTATGATTGATCAGAACAAAGAGTTTAGTAGTTTGGAATTTACCTTGAGAATCGCAGGAGAGATCGAACTAGGTCCTCTGGACGAGAATGTCGCGACCTTTGTAGCCACGGGGAGTCCATCCAACGTTCTTGTAGGCTGTATCTTGGCGACGGGTGATCTATAAAACCAAACCATTTGATGTATAAAATCAATATCAAGGTAAAATGATTACAAGTTGATGAAGATAAGTATGTGCATATATATACCTAGTGGAACGTATGTAGAAGAGTATATCGGTTCCGAGTTCGTAATCTACAGCTAGACAAGGAAAACCGTCGCATGGATTAATCTGATAGCCTGGATTTCTTGCAACGATCACGCCATAACCATCAAGCTCGAATACATCTGATGCAGCTTTGATTACGGTACCATAATCCGTCGATTTTGTGAAACACAAGACAATTTTCTCTTTTATTATACGTGCTGGATTCTTAGAGAGATCTTCACAGACTCTGCAAGTTAAAAAAACAGATTTAGTCTCTTTGATGGAAATGGGAAACCAGAAAGAAGATTAGAGATTTAAGAATTACCCGGAAAATGTCTCGTTGCTTTCTCCTGGACCTTCAGGGTAAACCAGACCTGTAAAATCCATTTCTGGACCTTGATACAATGCTTGACCCTAAAATTTAAACAAGTAGAAATGTTCAAAGAAAGATTGTGAAAGAAGTAATCTTTGCTCTGTTTTTTGGACCATTGTAAAAACTTACCACAATTGTAACATTGTTGCCAAGCGTAATAACTGTGGGAAAAGACCGATCTTGAGTGGTCGCAGCAACGGTAATGATCCAAGGAGCCGTGTTGGTAACGGTTTGAGAAGCAGGACCGGCGTTACCACCGGAACACACGACGGGAATTCCTTTAGCAACCGCGTGAAACGCTCCAACCGCCATAGCGTCTCGAACGTCCACTTCTGGAAACAGAGGAATCGGTAAAGAAGTTGAGATAGACAAAACGTCTACACCGTCGTGAATCGCTTCGTCTATTGCTTTCAACATATCTGCTGCCGAACAAGTCGCTGTCCCTATAGAAGCTAAGTGCCAACAAGCCTTGTACATAGCTACGCGGGCCCGTGGTGCCCCGCCTCTAGCGGTTCCTCTTCCCAGAGCTAAGTAGCTCGCGTCCGGGACCCATGAGCCAGCAGCGGTTGCAGCCACGTGGGTCCCGTGACCGTTGAAATCTCTAGGAGAGAGGTATTCCGGATTCTCGGTGGTGTTCCAGTTGCTGTCATCGGCGCCTCCGAGTAAACCACTGACGAAGTATTTGGCGCCAATCAGTTTTCTGTTACAAACGGTTGACCCGTTGAAGCTCTGTTTTGACTCACAACTTCCTTTCCAACGTTTTGGTATTGGTCCAATACCATTGTCATTGAATGATTCAGACTCTGGCCATATTCCTGTTTTCAAATATAAAACAAACCAAGTTTTAACCAAAATTTAGAAACTCTTAAGAGAGAGATTAAGAGACAAGAATCCGGTTTAGAAAAAAATACCGGAATCAACGACGCCGATGATGACTTGGTCTCCCATGTTGGTTTGGTTTAGAAGATTCTTTGGATGTTTTGAAGTATGTTTTAAGTAATCCCATGTCCTAGTTGTCTGCAATTCGTAGAATCTATCTCGTATGACATGAACAACTTCAGGTAACTCTGTTTTCACAAAACAAGAATTGCATTTTAAGCCACAGCTAAAAACTCTAACAAGAACCGTCCCAAATCCCAAATCGCAATCGATCAACTACCTGAGAGTTGGTTCACTTGAGAATCGGTTAGCTTGGCTGCGAAAGCTGAGAAGCCATGTCGATAACTATAAACCATTGAGTCATGTGCAGCCTCTTTGCTGTAATGTGACATGACCAAAATGAGTTTTAATAGTTTGAATATAATTTTGGTCAAAGTTGGTTAATATATAAGTTTTATTATTTTACCTTCCGAGGATTGACCAAAGCATCTGATGATGAGACTCGGTGACTGAGTCAGGATCATCGTGTTGCCTCTCACCCAGATACACTATGTGAACCTATCAAAATCATCGAACAAAGCATACCAAGTTTAGCTTCTCACAAGCTCATAGGATACCTAAATAAATGGCTTAAGTATCAAAAGGAAAAAAAGATTTGAGTAGAGATTTAGATCTGTGCATAAGTACCTTAGTTTCAGCAGCAATGTTCAGAGCAAGCATTAGACATATAGCTACAAGAATCGGTGTTTTCGTCATTTTGGGTTCCATAAAAGAGAGATGTAATGTAATGTAAATTAGTTTGAGAGACTCATGTGGAAGAAGAAGGGTTTTATATAGATTAAGATTATTATTCATGTGTATATAAATAATGTTGAGTTTCTTTAAGGCTCACATTGTTTGAACTTTGACATATTGAAATCATTATGGGTTGCTCTGATTATGGCAACTTGTATGATTATAATATGAATATGAATTAAAAGGTTTCATATAATTGGCATTATTTATTATTTTCATTTGATTTATATGTTATTAGTTTGATCTGAAAATGCAGACTCTCCCAGACCATTTCTCTCTTTAGATGAGAGGAACCCCATAAGAAAGTCCCTCTCTTCTAATCTGAAGAGTCAAGAGAACCAATCAGTTAACCTTTTTTTTTTTTAAAGCAAATCTTATTGTTCTTCATTTTATTTTATTTAATTATTAGAAATTATTATATCTCAGTGTGTTTCTGCGCAATAGACGGAGAAACGAAGCCGCCCTTGATTTTATCTTATTTTATAGAATATGATTGGTTCTATTTTGAAATGCAAAACTAAATATATAATTTATTGTTGGTCTAGAGTCTCAAGACCAAAAAAAAGGAGAGTATACGCGTTCTTAGAATTACAACAATTAGTTTCCATGAATTCGATACATTTTCTTTTGTTTAATTGTAAGATGGATGTGATACTTCAATTGATACAAATGGAAACTTCTTTGTCAACCATTTATTTTTAACATTTAACCAAAATACACCATAACAATTATCCTACGGTTAGCCTTTTTTTTTTTAGTAACTTCGGGCTATATCGCATTGGCACAATACACATTCTGTATGCAAGAACTTTACACTATCAGCTGACTATATACTTGTCGAACAGAGGTAAAAAAATATCATCTAAAAAAAAATTATATTGGGTTTTCAACTGAATGGCCTAATGTTTAACTTGCCTTGCAACATATCGAATGACACGCTATCAATTTCAACTTACCAAACATGTCGCAAATTTAAACCTTCTCCACTGCCTTCATACCACTGGACCACATCATATTTCACATCTTATTGTTTTAAAGACTACTTTAGCTTTAGGTTTTAGGTAATTTTGATTCAAATATGGTGTTCATGTGTTGTATTTGTATATACAGAAACACATTATTCACATCTACTAGATTTAAGACCCGCATATATGAGAGTTTATAGTTAATTATTTTATAACATGTGAAAAGAAATAAAACATAAAAAAGTAAAAAACAAAATCAGATCTCACGTAAAACAAAAATTGAGAACTCTAATGCGAAACCACTGATTGAGAAATTTAAGAGTTATTTATTTATTTTGATTCTTTTATTATTTAATTTTCAATTAAATTTTACAACGTATTTTAAAATAATTAGTTTTTTATTCCCATTTGAATTAGGTTTAACTTTGACGATTTTTCTATTCATATAAATTTAATTTTTTTTAAAAAATTGATGAATTAATTATCATATATCTATTTGAATTATTGTTAATCTTTTAATATTTGACAATCATATTTATTTTGATTCTAACACATAAAATGGAAAATAAAATCATATCACCAGTGTAAATAAATAAATAAATTATTTATTTTGATTCTAACAAAACACATAATCGATGTGAAACCACTCATAGAGAACCTAACAATTAATTATTTATTTTGATTCTCTTATTTTTCTTATATTATTTTATTTTCAATTAAATATTTCCAAATAATTAGTTTTTCCTATTCCTATTTGAATTATGTTTATCTTTTATTATGTAGTTACTCATATATATATATATATATAGATATATATATATATATATAGATATATATATATATATATTTAAAAATCTTAACGAATTGATTCACATATTCTATTTGAATTATATTTATTCATTTTTAATCATATTTGACTTTTATTTTTATTTTTTTACTCGACATATTATCTTTCTTTTGATGAAAAATGAATCTTATTATATAAAATAATTACAAAGTAAACACATCAAACTTTATATAATATATCTTATTTGGGATCTAAGTTATTAGAATTTTTTTATAAAAACCAATTTATATCAACCATGAAAGTAAATAAATAATATTGAAAAAGTCATATGAAATCAATGATAGAGAAGTCTAAAAAATTATTTATTTATTTGGATTATATTTATTCCATTATTTGGTTTTTAGTTAAATTTTATCAAGGTATTAAAAAAAATTATCATATTTTCTTAATATTTATGTTTTTATTATTTCCATTTAAATTATGTTTAATTTTTATTATATATTTACTCATAAAAATTACATGTGTCAAAATCTTATCGATCGAATGCCACATATCACGATCGTATTAATTACAACATTTGACGTATCAAACTTTATATAATAAGATTATTAAAAAGATGATTCACGCTTTCAAATCTATTAGACCATTATTAATGGTTAGATTTTGAATTTACAAAAAATTATGAATTGTACGTAGATCCTAAATTTTCTTCATATATAAAAAATTATGGTTGATTAGTTTATCAAGCTAAAGTTTTATATTCTGATGAGGTCTGGTCTAAACTCCAAAGTATAGGCAAGTCAATACATCCTTAGGATCTTATTTTTTTTTTTTTAATATTGATTTATTATTCTATTATAAATTATGAGAATTGTTATATTGACGATTCTACAATGGACAATTCTATCGCCTTATGAGGATCGACGCCAGACGATTCCACTTGCACCACGTTGAAAATCTCATGTAAACTTGTCTCTGTTAATCTGCATAAATGATAATAAATCGTATTTTCTGAGATTAGAACCTCAGATCTCATGGTGTAGAAATATTAATGAACCCTTGATCAATTATTGGGCCAAGGGGGTTTCCACGGATCTTATAATTTTAAATGTCAATTTTATGAGAAAATAATTTATTAACAAAAACGCATATGAAAAAATATTCGGAATTCAATAATTGACGGATGGAATCACAATTTTTACATATAGCCACATGAAAAATAAAGCTACATTTTTAAATAAAACACTAGAGAGAAAGGGTGCGATACGAAAGACGATTTCGTTGCCTTCTCCGAGAGTGATCCAATGCCGTCCTCTCTAATTTAGATCTATAACAGATGATGATTGCGACAGGAGGCAGACTCTGAAAACATGAAACATGTGGGGTTTTGTACATGATCGGGTTCAGTCTCTTTTCCTCACGAACGAAGAGACGCAACTGGTTCGAAAGCGTTGGCACGGGAATCGCAATAAAAAATAAAAGAGTCAGATATTTGGATTACAAATATCTCAGTGTTGTTTTTCATACATGTTCTCATCGGTGATCGAAGGGGTGTAAATTTTTTTAACAAGTGGAATTAGTTTCGTTCCTTTATTTTTTTCACGTCAGTTCAGTGTAATCGTGATGTCACTCTTAGTAGAGTGTTTGATTCCGGTGATCTCTTTCTTTGCCGGTGAAATTTCAGATTATCAACTGGTGTTCACCTACTTCTTAGTGTGGAGATGTCATTTGAGTTTTTGATTCCGGAATCATTGGTATAATCACTCTACTCGAAGGAATCAAGCCTTCCATGAATCGAATCGAGAGAAAAAGTCAAAATATTTCAAAATGATTATGATACGGAAGCTTTGGTATCAAGTCGACATTTCAAGATTGTTATCGGAATCATCGAGTTTTGTCATGTGGTGTGCAATTTGGAGGTTTAGCCAAGAGATGTACTCACACGCACAATTCGTATCAGAGAAAGATCAGATATGGAGAAGAAAAATAACGGATTTAATAATCCGTTAGCGAATAAGACTTGTCTACAGAAAACATTCTCAAATTCATTTTTTTTAATGTATTTTTGTTACTATATGGTTCATATATCTGTTTATGTAATAGTTTGTTTTCCGAAATTTCTGTATACTGACTTTGTATCCTCGATTTGAAATTAATAAAATTGTTAGACGGAAAAAAGAAAAATAAAGCTACACTGATAGCCACTTCAAGTAGTTTCAATTCAGTTTTTTTTTGTTTTATCGGTTTTTTGAGTTGGGAAAAATCTGACCGAAATTAACCGAACAAAAATTTGATTCAGAAATCAATTTGTTTTGTTCGGTTTTAAAAAGATTTCGTTCAGTTCTTTGGTTCGGTTTTTTAACAATTTTTTTGATTTTATTGGAAAGTAGGTATATTTCAATTAAATTCGGAATTTCGGTTCCTCAGTTATTTTAGTTTAAATCGGTTTGGAAAAAATAGAAAATATTACAAAAATTAAAAACTGAAAGTCGATCGTTTTGGAACTAAGTGTTTTTTTTTGAAAAAATGCCGATCGGTTTGCATTTTAAAATCAAATTAAAACCGAGAACCTTAAAATTTGGTTCGGTCGGTTCGATATTTGGGCCGAATACCCGCCTATCAGCCTTTGATTATTTGATTTGTCTATGATAAACTTTTGGGACAGAAAATGGGCTTACTGGATCTTTAATTTTAGCCCATTAAGTTACAAACTCAAAAAGTGGATAGGATTTTTCCTCGAGACAATCATTCGTGCTCTCTTTGCATTCTGCTTTCACTACCTTCTTCGTTCACTGTGAATCAATGGCGTCTTCTTCTCTATCAACCCTTTGCAGCTCTACCTCTTCTTCTCTTCATCCCAACTCTAACCTCTCACATTCTCTTTCGTCTAAATTATCCTCCAAAGCAAATGTTTCCGTCCAGTTTCTCGGAAAGAAACTGTCCCCACTTCTCTCCTCATCCCCGAGATTTCTCACCGTTATCGCCATGGCTCCTCCCAAACCCGGTGGCAAAGCCAAAAAAGGTACGATTTTTCCACTACCCATTTCCTTAAAACCTTACAATTTTTCTTATTCTCCGGCCTCGATTGCGTTACTGTGTTGGAAATTTCGCAGTTGTTGGGGTTATAAAACTTGCGCTTGAGGCGGGAAAAGCAACTCCGGCGCCGCCGGTAGGTCCGGCGCTTGGTTCGAAGGGAGTTAACATTATGGCTTTCTGCAAGGATTACAATGCCCGAACCGCTGATAAAGCTGGTTATATCATCCCCGTCGAAATCACAGTCTTCGATGTTGGTTTTACTTCTATACCCTAATCTTACACTCTCTTGTTACAATCTTGATGTTTTGTATATTTGACATCCATCTGCAACTTGTGATAGAGCTCGCTTTTGAATAGTGATCTTTGACATGGTTTCATAGAGTTTACATGTGTGGTTGCAGGATAAGAGCTTCACTTTCATTCTCAAGACCCCGCCTGCTTCGGTTTTGTTGCTTAAGGCTGCAGGTATTTCTTTTGTCTAAACCGAATGAGTACCATTACGGCATTACCAATGAATGTGCATTTTGATAATAGGGTTGGCTCTATAGAAATGATCATCGTAAGGCACTGCTTGCTTGAATCTTAACCTGCTTTTGCTAAGTTGCGTAGCTCGAGTTTTGCTAGATCATTACTTGGGCTTCTTCTCAAAGTATAGAAACTCATTTGTATATAGCGTGGAACAATAACATGATGGTATGAAGGTGTAGCATCTACAATATTTCCTTTCAGTTCCCTGGAGTTTTGTGATGTTTGACATTATTGAGTTGTGATAATAGGTGTTGAAAAGGGATCGAAAGATCCGAAGCAAGATAAAGTTGGGGTGATAACAATAGACCAACTGCGCACAATTGCAGCAGAGAAGCTGCCCGATCTGAATTGCACGACCATTGAATCCGCTATGAGAATCATTGCAGGAACTGCAGCTAACATGGGGATAGACATTGACCCTCCTGTTCTTGAACCCAAAGTGAAAGTAGCTTTGTTGTAAAAGCCTGCAGGGTAGTTTTCGTTTGTTATTGCCTTATTATTCGTTTTAAAGTGTAATTTCCAACAAGACACTTAAGAGTTTCACATAAAGATTATTTTGCGTAACTCACGGTCTTGGTGCTACATGTGTGTGTATATCTTATCAAAAATGAAATTCACATGTGCCACACTTGAAACGCATGACCGGTTACAGACTCTCAAGAATTGGTAAGGCGTGTAACAATTGCGTATAGGAAGAAACAAATCTAAGAGAAAAGGGATTATTTAATGGCAATGGCCTTGAAGGATAGAGAATTGTTCTTTCCTTCGCCTTTCGGCAAACCAAAGCTTCTTCTCTATTCAGTTCAGATGAGCTGCCTCCGTGAGAATGGTGAGGCTGTTGGCTTTAATGCCACCAACAATTTCAACTGCCATGAAGATTAGACAAAAGATCATTGCGGCTTAGTGTTTCTTCTTAGAGGTTGATCGAGGTTGTGGATTTTATGTTCCCAAAACTGTTTCTGAGGACATAAAAGATTGTTCAATGTCCAAAAAGTAACCCTTAGCTGCAATTTTCTGCTGTTTAATCTTTATGGCAGTTGAAGTTATTTATGGGATTAAAGCCAACAGTTTTGTCATTCTCACAGATGCGGCTCATCTCCTCTCAGACATTGCTTGTTTTATCCCGAAAGGACCAGCCAGGCTTAGCCCTGCATCGTAAAAGCCATAGCCCGATAGGCCACAAACATAACGGTATATCGAATTGCTGGCCCGAAGGTGGACCGGAAACGAACAGACCCATATGTTATCGAGATAAAAACTCACACTTGAAAGCCATGACTGGTTACGTTCTTGCTCAGCAAAGTGGCATCAACTTGTCATGTTACATATTTATAGGAAACAATTCAAACAGAAAATGAATTATTTAAGGCCAATGCCTCGATGTAAAGAGATTTATTCTTTCCCTCTGAACACACCAAAACTTCATCTATATTCACTTCCTCTGTTTTGTTTTCTCTGATAATTGGCTATGGAGATTGAAATCTGCAGAGAAAGTTCGATTGCAGAGAGAGGCCAAAGAGAGATGAGGATCAAGACTTGTGGAGAAATCCCTTGCGGGTTTTATGATGCAGAAACAATCTCTGAGGACATGAAGGACCGTTCCATGTCCAAGAAGAAACTCTGGGTGGCCATTTTAGTAGGCTTAATCTTCATGGGAGTGGAAGTAGTTGGCGGGATCGAAGCGAATAGCTTGGCCCTTCTCACGGATGCGGCTCACCTACTATCGGATGTTGCTTGCTTCGCAGTCTCTATCTTTTCCCTCTGGGCATCTGGATGGGAAGCAACACCAAGACGGAGCTACGGATATTTCAGAATCGAGATTCTTGTGAATCTTGCTTCTATCTTGCTTATTTGGGCTCTCACCGGGTGGATTGTCTACGAAGCAATCACAAGGCTGAGCCAAAAGAACAGAGAAACCAAAGGGTCTCTTATGTTTGGAGTTGCTTCCTTTGGCCTTGTTGTCAATCTCGCCATGGTTTTCTTGTTTGGACACGGTCATCATGATCATGATCACCATAACGAGGAAGAAGATGGAGGCGGCGCCGAGGTTTTGGTGAATAATGGAAGCTCAGAGGTAGAAGCTAAGAAGAAGATGAACATAAATGTACAAGGAGCTTATCTTCATGCAATTGTAGATTTAATCCAGAGTGTAGGAGTGATGATAAGTGCTGGATTTATCTGGTGGAAGCCGAAATGGGAAATTCTTGATCTGATCTGCACAATGATCTTCGCGGTTCTGGTTATGGTAAGAACCATAAGTACCACGCGGAAGCTACTTGACATTCTGATGGAGACAGCTCCAAGAGAGATCGATTGTACTAGACTCGCCGAGGGTCTCTGCGATATGGAAGAAGTCATTTCGATCCACGAGCTTCACGTTTGGGCTATAACCGTTGGCAAAGTTTGTTTGGCTTGTCATGTTAAGATCAAGCCCGAGGCAGACACAGACGCGATGCTTGACAAGGTTGTCGAGTACATTAAAAGACGGTATAAAATCAAACATGTAACTATTCAAGTAGAACGCGAACAGAATCCTTAGTTCTGAGAGTCTTTTTGTTATGTATGCAACTAGAACGCGACACATAAATATGTATTTGTTATATATATATAGAATAGAACAAACCCTCCAGCCCGTATCTTGATACTATCACGCGTTCTTGTGGAACTCGATAGCTGAGAAACAGAGAGATGTTAATGGAACTTGGACACTAGAAAACCCGGAGAGGTGAGCTAAGATCTCGAATTCTTTCTTTGTTCTTTCTTTCCCTGATTGATTCATGCTCGTCATAAACAACTCAAACTGAAACAAGCTTCTGTGTAAGAGAGTATCTTCTGGCATATCTGGAATCACCATATCGATCACAATCACCTTGCCGTTTGACGGTAGCGATTGATAACAGTTTCGGAGTATCTTCACGCAATGCTCATCGTCCCAGCCATGGAGAATCCACTGTTGTAGTTGTAACCAAAAAAACACATAAGAAATCTATATGTTTTAGCTTTTTTAAGTTATATTCTGTTTAGAGACTTAAGGAAGGTTTAAAAATGACCTTCATGAAAATGACTTCTCCTTTAGGAATGTTTGTAAACATGTCTCCAGCAACATTCTCAATGCCTACAACACACAATATAATCGAAACTTTTTCCGATGAATTTAAGATAAATCTTTTGCAGAAAATTTTGTACCTGGAATATTTGATGAAGTGTTGATAACAGTGGGCAAATCAAAGTTAATAGCTTTGATGATGTGAGGATTCTTGGTGATGATTTTACTGAGAATAGAGCCATCTCCACCACCAACATCTACCAGTGATTTCACACCATCAAAACCATTGTACTTATTCACAACTTCTTCCATGAAAACATCATTGAAACCTCTCATGGAGCTTTGAAAGACTTCTCTGTATCTTGAATCTCTGCTCACCAACTCGACCGCGCTCGAACCATGAGTCTTGTTGAATGGGAGCCCTCCTTCGAGAACAGCATCTTTAAGGTTGTACCTTTTCATGGTTGATAATCAAATCAGGTCACTTTCAGATAACACAGCAAGACAAAGATCACGTTTTCAGACAAAAGATTTACGATGCTGTTTTTAATGATTTTACCAGATATCAACCACGATCTTGTCCTGAAACAACTTCACCAACGAAGCCAATGAGCCACCTCCATCTTGGTTCTTGGTGGTGAAGTACTTGGCAACAGGAGCTAAGCCGTAGACCGCACGTGGCTCACCGTGGTCAGTGGAAACAGAGCAAGTGACTATGGAATAGCTAGCCAGACATCGAAGAATCCGATCGACCAAACTTGAATCATGATGTTGTTGTGTTTGAGTAGACAAGAGAGAGACGATCTGAGAAACAGAGAGGGAAGAAGAAGGGGTAGATTCGGCTAAGATGTCGAAGAGACCAAGATCTATGGCTGTCTTAAGAACCATGGGAAGAACAGAGGAGCTCGATAAGATCATAGCGTACAAGGATAGGTTTTGTTCTTCCATTGCTTCCTCAATCTAAAGTAAACCAAGAAAAAAATGTTTCTGAGTATTCTTATCAAAATTATGAATATCTCATTTCTTTTGGCTGTAATCAAGAAGTATAATAGCTTTTTGATTTTGACCATTCAGCTGACAATTTTGAAATTTTCTTGAGACAAAAGGTATGAATAATTCTCCCATAAATATTCCATGATCGAGCACATGCGTCGCTTCTGTGAAGAAGAGTCAGAGACCATCGTCTGCGAGAAGAAACAGTGAGATCACGTTATGGGCCCAATGGGCTTTTAATTGAGACCATTGGGTACGACTGGGCTTGGATAGGGTGAGCCGCGGAGCAGGGGATTATTTATTTCATCGTCACTGAGATTGAGGGAAGCTGCGTTAAGGGGAGAGAAGGAAGAAAGATGGCAGGAGCTTTTTTTTAGTTGTGTTTGTGGATTTTTGCATTTTTTGTTTTTGTGCCTGGTCTTTTTTTAAATCTATATATGGAGTCTGCACCTTGTCCACCTCCCAAGGTTCTATCTCCTACTGCATATAGCTATCGATGGCCAACCCATTGATCCGAATGGATACCTCAAAGTCAAAATGCATAGCATAGCAACTGGTTCTTGCAATGAAATGCATTACAAATTACCCAGTGCTTTTGGTTAGACTTTGAGGTTCCCTGCCCCGCCAGTTCTCATAAAAATTGCACAGCATTACCATCTACCGTACTCTCCTAATGTTTGTTCGTTTTTGCAGTCAAGTTTTCTAAAAACTTGCTGCTCATAGGCAACCAAGTATGAGAATAATGTTAGTCGAACGAGTATTGGGCTAGCCGTTAAGTTGAAATCTTTCATTTTTGACATAGGATTCACTAGACATAAATGACAGTTTATGAATTTGGCATATCGATAAGGATATCACAAAATTTACTCTCTCTGTAAATTACAAGATTACTGAATTTGGCATATCGATAAGCTATTGATCATGTAAATAGGGATTAGTCTAATCCAAATCTCAGGTTGAGAAGTTTGTGGAGCTAACGTTCAGATGCTGCGAGAAGAGTGTGGAGAAGAGACCAAAGATGATCAATGTTGCCAAGGAGCTTAAACGGATTGAGAGATCACTAAGTTGATACACTTGCTGGAGACTATATTATAGATCCGTTTTTTAATTGAAATATTCATATAACTCTTGGGAGAATCTTGAAGATTAATATGATAAGTCATTGAGAAGTTTGAAGTAAGTTGCAGCTTTATCGATCTCCCGTAAGGTTTTGTTATTAATCTCAGATGAATCTCCGCTAACGGTAATCATCAACCAGAATTGGCACTATAAATGTATTTCCTTTTTCACATTAGCAATAAACTTTTCGTAAATGACCCATTAGTTCGTTGTATGGACCCATGATTAGTGATGAGGATGGGTTAGGTGATGAGTCCCTGTCAAGAAATTGGACCCAATAACAAACTAGTCGTTAAAAAAATAGCATTTTTTTGTCGAATCATGTAAAAATGACCACCCGATTATTTGCGATTATGTCGGTTTAGTAGTTTTTAAATTATATGTGATGCATGTAGTTGAATTCAACCGATTGATAATTATTTATAATAGAGATGATGATATAACAAAAGAAAACAAAAATACTTTTAATTTTTGTTGGTACTTGGCAAATTAACTTTTAAAATAGAGTTGTGTGATTTTAAATGTAAATCTCATAGACAAGGAGAAGTTCTCTATATTGAGGACATGATTCCAGGCGTTCCTAGATAATTTTAGTTGGTGTCAATTTGTTCTATTATAACGGCTGTGAATAAGTTTATCAAAAATTTACTGCTTATCTAGAATTCGTCGACAAGATTAATTTTTCTTCATTCGACTCTCTGTCTGGTCAGGAGTTAAAAACACTGTGACTCTTTTTTTATTGAGAAAACTGCCGAGGAGCACACTGCCGTGGGAGAAGCCAACTAAAACGCTGATGTTTTAAGAGGGTTGCCCTACCTACCCGCCTTGGCTGCACGGTGAGTGCTTGAATATTGATTACGGAGTATGATAAGAAGTCTTTAATGCTACCAGATATCTCTACTTTAGTAACAATAACATCAATACATAGCACGATCGTTGGTATTATGGTAGTTTCCACCGTATGAAAGTCTTATCCCCCTAACATCAACTGATCAAATACTTTCAAATTTTGAATTCGTGACTTTAGACTTTCTTGCACTTTACCCCCGATTATCTGATTTTGTTTGACATTGTGATATGCGGCAGATTTTACCCGAAGGAAGCCACAGCGATAGGTTGGAAAAGGTCAAAGAAATAGTACAATTTTCAGTTATTCTGGCATATCATCTAATCCCGAGGCTTTTTTCCTCGCTGATCGGAAAACTATGTTCTCAACCATCTTTACAAAGGAAGCTACGTATGTTACACCGGAAAAGACATCACGTGTTGCGGAAACAGAAAAATTTCCAGTCTTTCCTCCTGGCGAATTTGTCTTTGAAGCAGTTGATATTCCTTTGTCTAGTGGATTCGATGAACAATCTATTCACCATATACACGGGGAAACAGATGTTGAGAAAGCCCAAACCTGGGAAACAGATAGAGATCATGCCTTCTCTCACGAGCCATATAATCCAATTATTGTTTTTACTGCGTTCTCATCTTTATCTGCCAAATTAAGTAAATATTTAGGTTTTGTTCGAAATCCGGAATCAGTTCCAGCTTCAGTGGATACAAATGTATCTATAATATTTTAGCAGTCTTGACTCTGTAATGGATTTTGCAGAAGATACAGCTGGAAAAAATGAGAAAAAACAACATTTGCTACTTGATCATGGGCTCTCGGTAAACACGAATTCAGTGATGGAGACAGGTCACAAACAAAACAGAAAATGATATTGAGGCTGCATTGGATTCTCAGAGTATGTTGGTTTTAGCGTCTAAGAGAAATGCCCTCAGGGGGATAATGTGTGACCAAAGTCATTTTTCGCACGTAATGTTTTACAAGCACTGCGATGTTCCCTTGGGAAAGATTCTTGCGAGATATGTTTAATCAGGTTTGACTCTTGTTCTCTTATCAAATTTAAATAAAATGCTGTTCTGTTCTTTTGCCAAGGGTAATCTGCGTTCATTTCGTTAAGAAACCGAAAGTTGAACAGTGCTAAAACATTTTGGTGGCTAAAATTTGTTAAGGAAACTGTTCATGAAACAGAAGCACCTGCTGGTTTTCTCCTCTCCCTAATCACTGCTTCTTTCACAATTGGCACCTTCTGCTGAACCTTCTTCCATACGTGATTCACCGCACCATCGGGTTGAATCGGTCCAATCCAACTGGCTTGACCAGTATGATACGCAAAAACTGTCTGAACCTTTGCTATTCTACTTCTGAATGTTTCCTTGTCTCTTTCGGAGAGCCTTCTGAGATGACTAGCCAGCCATTTAAGGTGTTAATGCATCACTCACAGAGACAAACGATGATGAAGACATCACTCACAGAGAATTCTGAGTAATCGACCATTCCCTCAAACGGGAGCTCAATGGTGTCGCTGACAATCACGGGGATGCATAGTAGGCTTTGAATGGCGTCAAAGAGACGGCATGAAGTGGGAGTGTCACCGGCTGGATGCAAGCAGAACTCTGAGTTTCTCATTCCTCTTATCGACTGTTCTCTTCCCGTTGCATTAGGAAAACCTTCTTCCATGACAACGCTGTGTTCATCGGCCAGCAAGTCCCACAGTTTTTCTCTAATTAACCCTCCCTGCCAAGTTAAAATTATACACATTACATCATAAGAGATCCATACACCAAAGAGAATTTGACAGAGAACAAGATGACTTTGCTAAGGATTCAGATAAAGAAGCGAGTTTGGCAAGAGTGGTTACCCGATGTCTGTGCTTAGCGCCTTTGACGTCGTCTCTGGCTTTGGGACAAATCTAATCTAGGAAGTAGATGCGTGTATGGAACAATCACATCCTTGATGACGGAGACCTGAGTCTGCTCAATCCTCTCGGGCAGGCTACTACCGATGGATGATTTAGAATCTTGCCTGAACCAACCACCAAAATCCACCACGAGTAGAATCGATAGAGCAATCTCCTCACGGACATGCCACATTGCAGCTGGGTCTGCCAAAGAACGCTTCAACATTTAACTAACCTGACAATCCACAAATATAACTTATATAAGCTTCTACAGCACCGAACTAAAGGCATGAAATTTGCAAAGGAAAAGGAACCAATACAGAGAGAAAATTGGTACCGGTTAGAATAAAAACGTGATCACGACCACTGGACCGCTTCCAAGCTTTAGTGTTCTTCAAAAAATCAAGCACTTGCCTTTGCCTTTGGTAATCGTCGTTTCCGGTCTTCTTCCTGAAGGAACCTTTTCCATTTCCAAGCTCCATCTCTCGCTGAGCGTCGCGAAGAAGGGCACGAACACTGAAAACTCTTCGGGCAAAAGATCCATTTCGCTTCTCCGGTGGGGTCTCGAGGTCTCCCATGATCCAGTACTCGGCGCTGTACTGCTTGATCAGCGGATTCTCCGGGTTACGGTGGGTATTTCTCGGGTTTGGGTAAATGGGTTTTCCGAGTCAGGTGATCCGGGTCGTTGGGTATTCGCGAATCTGGAGAACAGGACCAGTATTTCTCCACAAGACCATAATTGAGGGCTCTCGGAAGCTCAGCTACAAAGACATTGATGCCGTTTTGAAAGGTATTGCGTGAAATCGTCGGATTTGGGTCGGATATTATGGAATTGGAGAAGAAGAGGAGTGAGACGACGAAGATGAGAGAGAAGGAGATGAATAAGCATGATACTGAAAAGAGAGATCCAGTGGCCGCCATAGCCGTGATCTTGGTCGCCATCGCCGCTTAAGATCTCTGCTTCGATTCACTCTTCTTCTTGTCAACTATCAAGTTTCAACCCTTTTCTCAAAAAAAAAAAAAAAACTTTCAACCATGTCGGTTGGATTCGGTTTGAGTTTCATTGGTTTAGGTTGATTGGATTTTAGAATATAGGCTTAACCAACGGATTTGGCATTTCTCGGGTTTGGGTAAATGGGTTTTTCGGGTCGGGCGAATCTGGACCAATATTTCTCTTCCACAAGACCATAATTGACCAAAATTAATTAGTTATACCAACTATTACTATTTTTTGATATCTAAAACTATAAAGATGAAATACACTTATTTTTAAAGATAAAATCATTTTCAGAATAATATATTACATCACATGGTCAAATATGAAATATGTTATATTCATTACATTAAAAAAATAAAAATCATTTTCAAAACAATATATTACATCACATGGTCAAATATGAAATATGTCATATTCATTACATTAAAAAAGTAAAAATCATTTTCAGAACAATATATTACATCACATAGTCAAATATGAAATATGTCATATTCATTACATTAGTAGAAATAATTAAATAACACATAAAAAAGAAGAAGATAAAACATGATTAAACACATAATTAAATATATGAAATATGTCATATTCATTACATTAGTAGAAATAATTAAATAACACATAAAAAAGAAGAAGATAAAACATGATTAAACACATAATTAAATAAACACACATAATTAAACATCCTAATAATCCTTCTCATCACATTATTTTTTAAAACACATAATTAAACATCCTAATTAATCATCTCCTCTTTTTTTTTTTTCTTCTTCTTCTTCTTATTCTTCATCCTCTTCATCCTCTTCATCTTTTTCCCCATCACTCTCAATCTCAAGAGTATCTTCCTCTTCCGACAAGTGAAAAGCTTTTTCAACTTTCATAATCACTTTCTCCATAACATTGATCACCTCTTGGAATTGATATGGGAGAATTGCTTTCTAATTCAACCCAAAAAAAAAAAACTATTAAAAACTCATAAAAAGAAAGCACAAAAAAGAAAAAAGGAAAAAATACTCACATTTTCCACAAAATCCACATATTGTGGAAGTTCTTGAGCTAGTTCTTCAAATTTAGTCAAAGCCAATGCTCTTGCTTCCTCTCTAAGCCTAGCAATTTCTCTCTTTCTTGCTTGTTCATCCATTTTTTCTTTTTTTTTCTTTTCAACTCAAAGACCAAGATTGCCCACCAAGTTATATACACAAAATACCTAAACATGGACTGGGCCTTATTTAAAAAAAAAAGTATAATGGAGCATTGTTTTTCTAGGGTTCGATTTTGGGCTAGGATAGGGCTAAGCCCATCACGGAAAATTAGTTAATCCTAGAATTAACATACGCACCGTTTTAAGTTTTAACGGCGTGTACATACGGGCAAAAAGATTATATTTTTTTCTTTGCTCCGTTGATTTCTTATTCATTCCCAGTTGAAAAACGACGGGATTTTTTTACAATTTCTTATTTCTTTATTCAAAACCACACGGTGGGTATTTCTCGGGTTTGGGTAAATGGGTATTTCTCGTGATGATGACTAATTAAAGACCTTCACTGATTCTTGTAGAAGCTGGTCCGGACGATGTGATCCCCATTGTCTGAAACGACCGTGCAGCAGACGAAGAAGATGAACGAAGCAACCAACATAGATGCGTGGCTCGTGCTCATACTGTTCCCTGAGAGCGATGCTTCGCTTAAGGTCTTTGGACCCGGTGGCTTGCTTATCTCAATGATTCCTTCTAGCATCTGAACCACTTTCCCCATCGTCGGCCTCTGTAATGGCTGCTCTTGGATGCACCAGAAGCTTGTCTGAACCATTCTCTTCACTTGTTCCATATCAACCGTTTCGTCTGCACCTAAACGTTGGTCTAGGATCGCCTCGGTATTGCCCTTTTCGAACTCCTCGTAAGCCCAGGTCGAGAATTTCTTGTGGTTTGTTTTCTCTGAGACATCAAAATTCCTTTGTCCACTTACTACTTCTAGTAGAACCATTCCGAAGCTATAGACATCCGATTTTGAGGTAATGGGAAGATTTGCAAGCCATTCAGGTGCTAAATAGCCTCTGGTTCCCCTAACGCTGCTCATGTTTTTGTATCTGTTGTCTTTTGGGTTCAAGAGTTTGGCGAGTCCGAAGTCCGAGACTTTGGCAGTGTAATTGTCGTCCACTAGAATGTTCTCCGGTTTTATGTCGCAGTGTACAATGCAGTCGCGGCACTCCTCGTGGAGGTAAGTTATTCCCTTTGCCGTCCCAAGCGCAATGTTAAACCGACACTCCCAAGTCAAGAACTTCCCTGAATCAGTAGTAAACAGGAAGTTATCGAGAGATCAGTTTCTCATGAACTCAATAGACGAGAAGCCGGTGCCTTCCCTCGGAGCAAAACCCGATCAGTCTCACCAGATTCAGATGGTGTGTGCTGCTAATGGTAGCAACCTCCATCCTAAACTGCTTCTCTCCTTGCTCGATTCCTTCTAGTTGCTTGACTGCAACCACGGTTCTATTCGTGAGCACGCCTCTATACACAGTTCCAAACCCTCCAGCTCCAAGCTTCTCTTTGAAACTTTTGGTGCAGCGCTGTAGCTCCTTGTAGGAAAACTGCACGGGTGCACCAGAAGCGTACTCAAGCAAACTGCACGGGTCCAAACCGAGGATTCTTTCTGCAGCAGCACCACCATAGACCTACCTCTACTAGAGCCAAACCAAGAAGCCCAGCTACTACAGCAACTGCAACAATCCACAAGTGCACTTTCGAGTTGTTACTGTCCCTTTTTGTTGCAATCAAAGGTGGGTTAAGCAGCACTGGACTGCACACTTTAACATAAGAAGTAGCTCTGGTACCCGGTAAAGAAGGAACCGGGTTGTTTTTGCCAACAATTGCCAGACCCATCAGACATGGAGACAGAAGCAAGACAAGTACCGCTAACAAGACAATTGTATCTACAAGGCGCACTACCCGCAAAGAAAACCTCCGAGTTTGGGTCCTCTGGGTATGTAAACAAGCTGGTGTGATCCAAATTAAGCATGGTTATGTTACCAGGGCAACCACTTAGCTCAGCTTTTCTCTTGCAGCCTTTTCTTCTATCATTCACATCAACAGGATCAAAGTTGCGAGACGGACACAAGCAAATCGGATTAGTAATGTTGTAACTACAAATCCCAAAGTTTCCACAATATCCATAAACGAGACACTGATTAGCAACAGCAGACCAATGAGGCGACACAGGGCCACTGTTTCTACTCGCAGAACTGTAGATTCTCAAATTCCCATCATCGTCTAGCTTCAAGAACCTAAACGAACTGCTACCATCGCCGTAATCGTCACTGTAAATAGTTTCAGCTCCGCCACGGAGACTGGGATCGAAGATTGACACAACTCCGTTAGACTGTAACCCTAAGCTCGGGGACGATAGATTCGAGCTGAAGGAGGAATTTAGCCCACGATTCCAGTAAGTTATGCTATTGTTCCACCTAAGCGTGAGGTTTCCGCTTCTCTCTAGCTGAAACGAGTAAATACCAGATCGGAGAACCTTACCGACGGTGAAATTCTGAGATTGGACGATCGTGTCCGTCGAGTGATCGAAGGAAGACCAGACCGTGGTGTTCCGATTGTTGAGGAGTAGAAGGTTACCGGAATCTTCAATCGAAGCGGAAACGACGCCGAGACGATCCGTTCCGGAGCTCCAGACGGTGGTGTTGGAGCCATTGATAAGGCGGAGGGAGCCGGAGGGGTCAAGGCGGAGGAATCCTCGGGAGTCAACGGTTCCTGCGGACCATATGGGAAAGTTTCCGGCGAAAGATACGGCGGCGAGGAAGGAATTAGGGGAAGCGGATGGAACAAAGGAGACGGCGAAAGTGGAATTGGGAGACAACCAAGACTGGTTGGGACCGGAGACGTAAAGAACAGAGCCGAGAGGTACTGTTGAAGATGAAAAAGGGAAGTGTAGGAGAAGCCGAAGCAGAGGAAGAAGTTTCAGATATGGCGTCTCCTCCGCCATTGTTGTGAAGCTTCTCTCTCCTCTATCAACGAAGACACTCAAATGACCAATTTTTTTCTATTTATCGATAATTTATTAATTATTCTCCAAAGTTAACATTATTTACCGCCGGCTCCCTAAGTTTCTATAAAAATTCTAGTGAAAAAAAAATAACTAAAACGGCAGCCTTTTACGTTATGAGTTTATGAGAGATGGCAGATTCAGTAGGACGACGTGGAGTTCTTCACATTCCTATTAAGACGGCAAGGAGTTCTAAAAAACAGCTAAAACGGCAGCCCTTTTGCTTTCATTTCTTTCTAAAAGTACGCTTTTATCCAGGATTCGAAGTTTTTTTTTTTTCCACGTGAAGGAAATTTTATAATGAAAGGGGAATAAACACCAACATGAGAAACCGAAATCAACTTCACCAGTAGGAAAGCTATAGGTTCTGGGTCCAGCAACCCAAACCAATCCATCAATACAAACCTTGATATAATACAGTAAAACTATTCCAAAGTTGCCAGAAACTATGTTTATCGACGTTTATGATATAATTTATTCTAAACCTTGTAAAAAAAAAAATGCAATCAAAAATCAAATCCCGCCTAAAACACGATAACACGTTATCCAGCACAAAAACGCGGTTCTGCGTTATCCCGCCAAAAAATGCGATTCCGCATTATCCAGCACAAAACGCGATTCCGCCTTATCCCGCCAAAAAACGCGATTCCACGTTATCCCGCCAAAAATGCGGTTCCGTATTTTTCCGCCAAAAAACGCGGTTCCGCGTTTTCCCGCCAAAAATGCGGTTCCGCGTTTTCCCGCCAATAAAGTGATTTCGCGTTTTTCCGACAAAAACGCGATTCCGTGTTTTCCTGCCAAAAATGCGGTTCCGTGTTTTCCCGCCCAAAATGCGGTTCCACGTTATCCCGCCAAAAACGCGATTCCTGCAAAAACGTAATTTCACGTTTTTCCGACAAAAACGTGATTCCGCGTTTTTCCGCCAAAAACGCGATTTCGCATTTTCCCGACAAAAACATGATTTCGCATTTTCTCGCCAAAAACGTGATTCCGAATTATCAACCAAGCTTATCTCCTTCCCCAACTCCTTAATAAATCTCAGCCTGTCTCTGAACAATCTAGTCTCTCCAAACACATTCCCGCATCTCCACTTCCACCTCCACCAAATTTCCAACGTGAACATTGTAGACCAAACCATTCCATCGTTGGACAATCTCTAAGAACGTGCATGATTGATTCCACTCCACCTTTACAAACTTGACAAATCTCAGATTCACACAAATGTCTACGCTTTCTCTCCTGGTTTGTCATTATAGCTTGATGAGAGACCAACCATAGAAATGTTCTAACTCTTTCTGGTACTTTCACCTGCCATATCCGACAACAAAATTACTATTAAAGATTAACGAAACGTCAGGAGTTTAAAAAAAGAAAAAATCATTTGTTAAATTTATTGGACTTGTAAATTCTAATGGGTGTAGACCAAAATCCGCTAAAAACCTTTTTAATAAATGGATTTTAACAGAAAGACCATTATAACCCGCGAATTTAAGCCCATTATATAATCCCTAGTTGTATATAAAGGTACCACCTAGGTTTTCCAGACGACGCGAACTGCAGGCAGGTCAGGTCTCGATCTGTTTTTTTTTTGTGGGTTGCTTTATATATAACGTTGTGGTTGCATGATGACTAATTAAATGTTTGTTTGTGTGTGTGGAAGATTATAGGAACGAAGATGGTTGACAACAAGTTTGGGTTAAAATTACGATACCCTTCTCGTTTGGCGGACACATATGAGATGGTGGATGATCCTTCATCGGATTCAATCATCTCGTGGAGCCAAAGCGGCAAGAGTTTCATCGTTTGGAATACAGCGGAGTTTTCCAGAGATCTTCTTCCGAGATTCTTCGGGCACGACAATATCTCATCATTTACCCGGATGCTTACCAGTTTTGTAAGTTGTTGTTACCTTGTATCATCTTCGTATATGTGGTTGTATATACTGACCTTGAATCTTGTATTTTGTTGTTGTAGGGCTTTAGGAAAGTTGACTCTGAGCGATTGGAATTTGCAGATGATGACTTTGTGAAAGGTGAACCTAAGCGTATTCAGAATATATACAACCGCCCAGACGACGACGAGGTAGAAGACTCGAGAGCCGATACGATGAGAATCCTCTTGAAGAAGAAAATGATGAAGAGGAAGAAAAAGATGGCAAAGGAAGCAGCGGCTCAGTTGCAAGGTTTAAGGATTTGAATGAACTCCTAATCAAATTTAAGGAAACAAAGATATTTTGCCACCCTGCTGCTATGTAGCTCATGGCTTGGAATATCTGCTGCAGTTGTGGAGGAAGAGAAATCGCAGGAAAATCTTATCGAATCTATCAAAGAGCAATTAAAGCTGGAGGTTTTTTTTTTTTTTTTTTTAAAATCTAACGAGAAACGAAGATGCTCGATTCGTTGTTTTCAACGATTTTGATATAATGTTTTGTGGTTTTGAACAGAAAGAAGATGATGTTGTTGTTGAGGATGTGAAAGACGGTGAGGAAGACGGCGACGACGATAACGTCGAAGGTATTCTATTCTCTCCCTTTTCATTTCCCTCCGGTTTTGATTAACCGGAATGTGTTCGTTTGATTCATGCTTTGATTTCGTATGGTTTACGAATGTTTCGTGAGATACCCTTTGCTCAAAAATCTTTTTTTTTTATTGGATAAGGTTAGTTCTTGTAGGTTTATGAAAATGAGGTTTTGTAGAAATCAGAAACCCACATTTTCGCAGGCTTTACTTGTCTTACAGACTATTGTTGGACTTTGAGTTTCTTTAAGCTTTTGATTTGCTTCTAGCTAGGCTGCTTATGTTTCATAAATGTGGATTCCCAGTGTTTCTTTACTCATTTCATTTGTAGAACACTTTGATAGTTTTGCGGAGTTTGTATTAATAATGTCAATTTGCATTTGGTATCTATTTACTCGTTTCATCTTTATGAAAAGAGAGACTTTTGTTAATTTTGCGTGTGTTTGGGGGTTTCTGTTTCATGTTTTTGACTGTTGTAGGTGAAGGAGGAGATGCTGGAAATGAGAATTCCAAGCAAAGTAGAAGCGAGAAGAAAAGTCGCAAAGCTGTTCTGAAGCTTGGCATGAAACCTGTCTCTGATGTCAGCAGAGTGACCATCAAAAGATCCAAGAATGTAAAACCTTCTACCAAATAAACTCTTATGCGTAATTTCTCTGGTGTCAATTCTGACAGATATTGCATCCCGTCAGGTGTTATTTGTCATCTCGAAGCCAGATGTTTTCAAGAGTCCCAATTCTGAGACATGTCATATTTGGAGAGGCCAAGATCGACGATCTGAGCTCTCAGCTACAAACCCAGGCTGCTCAGAGGTTCAAGATGCCTGACATGGCATCCATGCTCCCTAATAATTCTTCTGAAGCTGCTACCTCTCCACAAGTAGAGGAAGAAGATGAAGAAGATGTTGATGACACAGGAGTTGAAGCTAGAGACATTGATCTTGTGATGACCCAAGCTGGTGTCTCTAAGGCCAAAGCCGTAAAGGCTCTAAAGGCCAGTGATGGAGATATCGTTTCAGCCATTATGGAACTCACGACATAGGGTTGAGTCGCAGAGCCACCACCACTACAATGCCCTTTTGCTTTTGTTTCATTCTTTCTTCTCGCAATACTTTTTGGATACCATTTTCTTGGAAGATTATCGATCTCTTCACTGTTTTTCCTTTATTTTGAGGTCATTTTGTCGCATCTACCTTGATCTAGACTTAAGTGTCTAAATTTTCTAATCAAGTTTATAAGGTGGAAGCACTATATAACAAAAAGAGTGATGACATAGTTAAACAAGAGAAACAGAGGTTTGTTTATAGTATACATCTGATAATCCAAGATCAGGACCATAACATGAAAAACATTAAAATCTTCAGCAACCAAAAAGGCTCCACGTCCAAACAGCACCAAGCTTCTGGCAAGAGAGAGACAAGTTTGATCAGAAGGGATTATTATTCAAGTAAAGTAGTGCTGATATTAGAATCAACTCGTTCTCGAGTCAACATGAACATAAATATAAGAAAAGGGAACTAGTAAAAAAGAGAGCACCAACTTTCATCCTTCTGCACAAATTAGTCACATGTCAGCCACTTCTTGAGGCTGTTCTTTGAAATTTACATGCCAACCTGCAAAATCGAAAGCAAATGCTCTAGAGGACCTTGTGCAAGCCTTACCAATCTGACATGCAATGCCCTTCAAATTTCACTCTGAATAAACAGTCAAGGATGTGTATTTTTAGGTGGGGTATTATGGATGATTTGATGTCACCTTTCTAACATCCTCAAGAAGTTGGATTCGAAAGAGAAGTCTCGAATACCATCAAACACCTGTCTGCTTCAGCCCTCAGCCATAAGCTCTTATAGAACAGCGCATGTTGGTTAATCTGCTCCTCACCTTGATAATCCTGTTGGTAACCACGTGTAGCCACAACCTGCACGTTATCAAACCAAAGGTCTACCTCCTGATAAACGCTAAATATCACAACTCGAAGTCTACAGCGAAAGACCATACCTGACCAAGGCCGTTATTTTGGGTCAAACCATATTCACACAAACGAGAATCCGGTACTGTCTCCCCTGAGACCATGGAGTATTTCTCATCAAGGTCGACGGTCATATTGTTTGCCCTTGGATGCTGAAGGTCTCTAATCGATAGCTAAAGAGAAGATTTGGAATCATGGTGACCCATTAACACAATACCATTTTTGTAAATTGGTGCTATCATTCTTATTGACCCTGAATAAAATATGTTCTACGCAAATGTAATGGGCTTTCCATGTTCAATGAATTCTCAGGTGGCTTAAGCTAGCAAAATGTATAGTGTATACATAAGCAGTCAGTTAGAAAAGCATACCTTACTCTTGTTAGGTAACAGCTTTAGATCATATGAACTCTGTCTTATGACGCTCTGATTCACAGCCTGCTTCTGCATGTTGGTTTTGGTGTACGAGTTGAGATTCTGTACGGTGCTTTTAATGAGATCAAGCTCTTGAGCATTCTGTGAATCTGAAGATTCTGAACCATGTGCAAGTGTTAGTAACTCCGAAAGTCCATGCATCGTTGTAAGTAGTTTCTTCACATCCATTCTTGGAGATGGGGATGATGCAGAATAGCTATGTCTTTCACCATATCCAGATAAAGCTTTCATATCGCTTGAAGATGCAGTTTCTACGACATGGAAGGGATGCATATGCTTAAAATCCATATTATCCTTTACTGAAAGTGTAGTGTTTGGCTCCACCCCAAACCGCTTAAGAGACCCAAAGTTACCGTTTGTCTTTGAAGATACAAGTGAAGAACTTCCACGAGACATGTTGGGAAGGAGACGTTCCACATATACTGAGGATTGTGCTAAGTCTGCATCTACTACACTGTGGTCCCTATAACGAATTGGAGGGGATAAACTGGCAGTATTCACTACTAGCGATAAATCATCTGCAGCTTGGTTTTTCTCATAGCCATATGCTTTCGGTTTAGTATCTGCAAGAGAGAACTGAGGGGCCAGTGGATTCAATCTCCGCTGACCATGAGACTTGTTGTTGGAGCTTCCTAGTTTTGTATACTCAGTAATCCCAACTTTGGATTCAGACCAGGG